>CM032885.1:38490758-38545117 GCA_019176425.1 Megalops atlanticus
TATGTCCAACCTCTGCTTTAATATTCCAGTTTACTTATTATCTTAAATAGATCGTTAAGATAGCGCCAATGATATTGTATTGTTTAATGTCTTTGGGTGGAATTAAATACGTATGTTGAGTATATTTATGGAAAATACATATTTAAAAGCTGTGGAATGAAAGGATTTGTGATACTTAGCATTTCCAATAAAAAGCGTATGCCTCTGAAGTGAGTTTACATTTGAGCCAAATCACTGATCGTAAAGAGAGGGGGAATGAAGGACGAGAAAAAGGAATTGGAAGTTCCAGTTTCATTTGCTTTAATCTAAAGTGAGGAAAACTCATCAGACTAACAAAGCGAGTACAAGGTGGATCAGATCGAGGCATCCGCGTTTCGCTGGACGTGGGTCGACCCATGTCCTGTAATAAAAAGAAATGTCAAAGCACACAGGAACCACGATACCGAAGGGAGAGCTAGATCCGTTTGCTAAAATGCATGCTGTGTGTTCTTGTTTCCATTCACCCGAATAAATGAGTTTGAACTCATCACAAGGTGAAACAAACTGATGCTACGAAAGTCCGCTCTGTGTGGTACTCCTTATTGGCCGTGATGGGCTGGTTGGATTGCAAGACGTTACTTTATATGTGGCACTACTGCTTCAGTTCAGTTACCTTAAAGCGTGATAACAGTGTCTTTAAAACGGAAGTACTTCACAGACAGTAGACACTAGCAAAGTACCTTAGCGAAAATGTTACGTGTCCCAGTCGGTGAAGAGAATGCTATAAATATCATCGTAAGTATCGGTAGTTTTTAAAACACACTGATAAATTAATTTTCCACTCGGAAAATGAACCCTCTCTCCATTGGGAATGCTGTTAGTAGTGGTACCTTTAATAAATAGTTTATCACTCTTCTCCCCAGAACAAGACAGAGTGCCTTGGCAACCACTCTGTAATGAATACCGAATGGACTTCCCTCTGTAATGGGTGTCGCTTTTTCACTTGTTTTACATTAACGGGTATTGCCCGCCTGATATTCGATAGGGAAGAAAAACAAATGATAATTATTTATGTTTAATATTTTAATAATACAATAATACATACAATAATAGTAATAGTAGGTTACTGAGAAAAATCAGTTGACCGTAAGAGCTATCAATAACAAGCTGAAAGGTGTTTATAATTTTTACAGTTTAATTAACCGTTTGTCCTCAAAATTTACAAAAAAGAAAAATATCAACACACAAGATCTGTGAATTTGCGAGGGGCTGGCACCGTTAATCTCCGCTAATTTGAATAGCGACGAGGGAAGAGGGGGAAAGGGGAGGGGGTAGGAGAGGAAAGAGAGAGGAGTGCAGGAGAGTGGGTGGAAGGACAGAGAAAAAAAAATTCCAACTCCCAATTTAATTTCCTCTCAGACTATAGTAAAATCCCCAGCCTTCATGGGAAAGGAGCCAGCGATCCTAGCAGGGAGATGTCCATCTGCCATCGTTAGGATCAGAAGGTAGATATCCCAGAGCCGCACTACCAACATTTATGTCCACAGGAAAAGAGGGAAGTGGTGTGTTTCATTTTTAATTTGCATTTAATTTTATGCTACTAATAATGATTAGCAAGAGTAGTAATGACGTTACACAAATATTGATGTTAAAAAGTTATTGTGGCTGTTGCCACTATTATGTGTTTCACAGTTGTAACCTTACTTTAACAATACTCTGAAGTATGAAATACGATTTATAACTGCATTTGAGAGATAGAAAGACTAAAAAGACTTGCAGAAGAATGGAGGGAAAAAAAGAAAGGCCAGCTTGGTGTCTGCTCTTGGAGGGACCATAGGGCTGGGTGTAGTTGTTATTATTTGGGGCAGTGATGTAAAGAGTGATAATTTAACTTTTCTTTTGTCTGATACAGTGTTTGTTTTTTGCTGTTCATATTAGCACCTCCTGTACCCTCCAGGCAAACACCGCAGACACCCCCGGCCTGCCAGGCCCTCTCTGAAGCCAGCACACCTGAGCTGAGCGAACCTCGCTGAGAGATCCAGGTATTACCTCTGACCCCGCCCCCCTCCCTCCACAGCCTCCCCGGCTGCCGGCCTCCATGCCACCATGCCCATCATCAGCAACGCCAACCAGGACTTCAGCAACCTCTCGGTCAGCGATGACAGCAGCCTGGACCGCATCTTCACCGAGATCCCCGAAACTGAGACCATCAAAGGCGTGTACTACCAGCGTGCGCAGCTGATCCGGCAGCCCGAGGACCTGCTGAGCGTGGACCACGGGGCGCTGGCTGTCATCAACGTGGGGGGGAACCGCTACACGTTCCCCTGGAGCACGCTGGAGCAGTTCCCGCTGACACGGCTGGGCCGGCTGCGTCTCTGCAACAGCTACGAGGAGATCGTGCAGGTGTGCGATGACTACGATGAGGCGGCGCGCGAGTTCTTCTTTGATCGCAGCCCCTCGGCCTTCCGCGTCATCCTCAACTACCTGGCGGCAGGTAAACTGCGGCTGCTACGGGAGATGTGCATCCTGTCACTAAGCGACGAGCTGGCCTACTGGGGCGTAGAGATGGCCTACATGGAGCGCTGCTGCAAGCGCAAAATGTACACACGCATAGAGGAGGTGGCCGAGCGAGAGCGCAAGGAGGAAGAGTGGAGGCAGAGGAGTGCACAGGTGCGCCCCCCAGTGGATGAGACAGGCTATCGCAAACTGATGAGCTGGCTGAGGGACACAGTGGAGAACCCACACTCTGGGTTGCCAGGGAAGGCATTTGCCTGCCTGTCGGTTCTCATGGTCGCCGTGACAGTGGTCAGTCTCTGCATCAGCACTATGCCTGATCTCAGGGAGGAGGAGGACAGGGTGAGTGGCTCCCTCTGCTGGAGAGGACAGGGAAATGCACTGTGCTTCACTCACATGTTCACCAGCTTACTCTACTGGCATGCACCATACACCTGATATCGTTTCAGACTGAAATTCAAAGCCAGCACTGACCAAGCAACATAATTCTGTAAAGCATGGCTTACCTCCACAGTTTACTCATTCTAAATTCATAACAGACAATATGGCTTACTTATAGATTTAATCAACATCAGTATGTGTGTGACTGTGTGCAGTGTATTCTGAAACCCAAGCACACAAGCATAATGATTCCCCTGTAGAGTACAAACAGACATGCCCCTGGAACTTATCAAGCAGTATATGCAAGCATATGTTTCCCTGAGTTTCCACATCTTGGCACAGCAAGGAGCAAAGTCCACATAGCTAATGCTGAGCTAGATCAGGTGAATGCCTTCTGGAGAGGTGCTTCAGCCTAACACATTATTTGCTCAGCAGATGGCCTTACCCTTATTATTTATTTACTCATTTTGAAATGTAAGCACTAAGCTGCAGTAGCAGTGCCACCTCAGTCTGGATCTATGTTTGCACTGGATCATCACTCCTAAAATCAAATGCAGGGGTGGGGGGTTTGTGCCTGTCCTGTGACTCACCTCAGTGCAACTAAGGCTGTCATGAAGAGCTACACTTATATTCAGTTTTTCTAAAATCATGGTTCTATGCAGGGGGTGATGACACCCTCCCTTACAGTAAGGCAGCTGGCATTTGGGGTAGCAGGATGTTGAATGAGCGCCCTGTCGGCCAGCATATGTTCATTCTCATCATTCATGCTCCCCCACCAATCTGACATGGAACATAAAGCAGATCTGGACTCACTGGCAATTCACAAAATGCAGAGAGTCGAGAGGAGCAGTTAGCATATCCTGCATTAATGGACACAGAATGCAGGATGCATTTTTAATGGTCTATGCGTTTTGACTTCAGTGTATTTACCAGAGGAGGACGTGTGCGAGGCTATACAATGGATACAGTGCTCACAAGCATTCCATTCTTTCACTCCTGCAGAACACCCAGCAGACAATGCAGAAAAGTACACACACACACACACACACACACACACACACACACACACACACACACACACACACACACACACACACTATTTTCCCATATACTCTCTCTCACATATGCGCGTGCGTGCGCACACACACACACACACAGAGTTTATACATATACTCTCTCTCACACACACACAAGTGGAAGTTCTGTGTGTGTTATGAGGAGAGGCATCTGAAGGTTGCCCTGTTGGCTGAAAGTGAGTGTGAAGAGTGTGTGTTTTGTTAGTGAAAGAGAGGAAAGAAAAAAGGATGCGAGAAAAACATTGAGAGAATGTTACATAACGTCTATATAATGTTTAAGAACTGCTGTAACTATGTTTGAAACCACCTTTGAAGAAACCATCAAAACTCCATTCTTATTCCATAAGGGGCAACAAGAGAGGGAAGAGAAATGGATTAGCTTTGCAGCTTAACATGTAGTGCTAAAGGTGAACACAGTGGGGAATACCCTTCTCAGGCAGTTTAAACTCTAGATTACCACAACTGAGAGAGATGGCAACACACTGATCTAGGCAAAATCTCATCTGTAACACTACAAGCAGAAAGGGAGAGCAATGAGGTGATCTAGGCAGTGAAACATGTATGGTACAACAGCTGATGGGTGACAGACATTAAATTGCATTACATGCATTTCACACTCTGATCCAGTGCGACTTCCAGCACAGTAGACCATAAGTGTATCCATTCAAGTTAAATGAGCAACAGGCTCTGAAACCAGTGAGTTTCAGAGCCCTACTACAGGTTAACTTGTGCAAGCTGACTAGGCAATAGAAGCCAAGTATACTACAATACATCATCACAATACTACACATAAAATAAATATCAAAGGTACCACTAGATGTAGCAGGTGCTGGAGGCAGGGACTGAAGTTGAACCAAGATGCAATCTGAAGAGGTGGGTCTTCAGTCTGCATCGGAAGATGGCCAATGATTCCGCTGTCCTGACCCCCATGGGGAGTTCATTCCACCACTGAGGGACCAGTACAGACAGGGACCGTGTTTGAGAGGAGCGACCCCTTCGGGACGGGACAGTTAGTTGCCCCATAGTTGCAGAATGTATAATTACATACACACTGAGTGTGCAAACACTGTCTAGTGTCTTTAGAGTAAGGTGTACATTTAGTATCTATAGTCAGTGGATTATTCTCAATGAAGACCTATCACCCACAGGTGTAGGTGTGGAATTGTGTATTTAGGTAATTTGCAAAAAAATTGCAGGTGCATGTTTTACATTATTATCAATAAGAAAAAGGTAACAAATACTTTTTTAGACATATTTTGTTACTGACTTACAGACTTTGCTTTTATACACCGTGACAGTTATATTGTATATATGTTTATATTCATATATAAATGTTTTATCAAGTAAAACCTTCAGAAATATACTCTGCATATTACGAAAACATAATATCATCTCTGTAAGATACTGGCAGACTGGCATTTGTGAGCAGTCTATGAAGCTCCACCATAACTACATATTAACAGAAATACTATTCACTGATAAACATGATATTGTATTATGTCCATGATGAAAATGTACATTTCTTTCTACATTGTTCTGTTAAAAATTCAAACCATTGAAGTGTAGAAATCTACAGAAAGTATGTATGTGAAGGAGCGTTCTGTATTCACAAAGGTCCGGCTTACATTCTAAAGTCAAGCTTCAAAGACACATGTTTCCTTTGCTCCTCGCTGTTTTTTTGAGAGGGTGTACATTTTTAAAACCCAGCATACAAAATCACACACAGAGGAATACCTGCCTTCATATACAACCACACACAGGCACACACATGCACCACTACACACATCCACACGTGCACACACTCATTCATCCTCATGTGCATACATGCACACTCATACAAACACACAAGCACACACACAGCTATGTATACAAACACACACTAATGTTCCTGTTCTCCCTCTCCCCAGCTGTTGCTGATTTGTAGTGTTCCACAAAGTTTTCAATAAATAACTGTTGTATTTAGTAATCCACTGATGACAACTCTCTGTTTCTCCCCATTCCCTCCTCTCTGTCTCTCCACAGGGAGAGTGTTCTCAGAAGTGTTACCACATGTTCATAGTGGAGACGGTGTGTGTGGCCTGGTTCTCGCTGGAGTTCCTGCTGCGCTTCCTGCAGGCACGCAGTAAGCTGGAATTCATCCGTGGCCCCCTCAACATCATCGACGCCATGGCCATCCTGCCGTACTACGTGTCCCTGCTGGTGGTGGAGGAGGACCCGTCGCTGAACAGCGAGCGGCCCGGGGGGGGGAAGGGCTACCTGGACAAGCTGGGCCTGGTCCTGCGGATCCTCCGGGCCCTGCGCATCCTGTACGTGATGCGTCTGGCGCGGCACTCGTTGGGGCTGCAGACGCTGGGGCTTACCATGCGCAGGAGCACGCGTGAGTTCGGCCTGCTGCTGCTCTTCCTCTGCGTGGCTGTCACCCTCTTCTCTCCGCTGGTGCACCTGGCGGAGAGCGAGCTGACCGGCAGCCACGACTTCAGCAGCATCCCCGCCTCCTATTGGTGGGCCATCATCTCCATGACGACTGTGGGCTACGGCGACATGGTGCCGCGCAGCATCCCCGGCCAGGTGGTGGCACTCAGCAGCATTCTGAGCGGGATCCTCATCATGGCGTTTCCCGCCACCTCCATCTTCCACATGTTCTCACGCTCCTACCAGGAGCTCAAGCAGGAGCACGAGCGACTCGTCAAGGAGGAGCGAGTTGCTGCCTTCGCCGCAGCAAACGCCGCAGCAGATGCAAACCAGGAGGAGGGGCAGGGCACGACCCTCTTCCTGCCTCAGGGACGCTTCTACCCAGACAGCCATGTCCTCACTCAGGAGTCTCTGTCTCTGCTGGAATCTTCCAAAGACAACCAGCCAAGCCTCCCGGCTGGAGCATTCTGACAGCTTCCCCAGCCTCAGGCCACAGCCTGTCCTCGGTCATTAGTTTGAACACAGGTTCAGCCTCTGTCCTTGCTATCTTCCCCGCTCCATACCCCCACCAGGACGGCAGACTATTAGCTCTGGTTTTTGATTTTAATTTTTTCAGTCTTCCAGACCCAAGCTGCCTACCAAATACCCATAGTGTGATAAAAAACTCTGGCTACAGAGTTTTTATTTGCTTGGAGAAAAAATGGAAGTGAATTTTATCAGGGCCTAAATAAAACCGAATAATCTCACTGACCTCTGTGTTGCATGTGATCTTTTTCTGAGAAGAGTAATCTGGTTCTGCTTTAACACTCATTCAGATAAGGTTTCTCCCAGTCAAAACACAGCCAGCATTCGTTAGACAGGATATCCATCCCTCCATCTGCTGCTTTGCTGCTGTCTGGGAGGGGGCAGTGGGAGGGGGTCGGTGCAGCATGCACATCTCCGTGTTAATGTTCAATAAAGACTGCCTGTTAGCCATTAGTTATAGTAAATACAAGTTCTCATTTTTTCTTAAGGCCAGTGAGATGGGTCTGTCTGTGCTTGGAGTTTGAGTGATTAAAGTTCAAAGGTCACAGAATACTCACTGATTGCACAATTCCAATGTGTAAGTGAGAGCGTAGCGTGCAGTGGCAGATGCGGGCATAATCTTGATGAGAAGGATTAAGTGTGAGGTTAGCGCAGGGGGGACTTTTTTGTATTAGTTCCTGAACATGCCCGTGAAGCTTTAGGACAGAATGGAACTTGTGATTAATATGTGATCATTTGGGTTACATCCGTAGCAAATCTTTTTGTCCTAAACATGTAAGCACTGGTTGATAGTTTGTGACATCATCAGATCAATGTGTGAGTCTGTAAACATGATTAAAGGGATATACTTTTGTGTAAGTGCGCTGATGTTTTTGGATCATCATGTTAACTGGATCTATTGTGCCCAATATTGGGGTTTATTGTGCAGGTAAGTGTCCGTTATGCTGGCCAGATCCAATTTGGGATAGAGTGATGCAGCTACAGAGAAAGCCGCTTCACAGAGAAAGCCGCTTCACAGAGATTCCAGGCCTGAAACCCCAAGATCAAGTGTTCCAAGATTTTTTTCTTCATTTTACTAAATTGGGAAAAATGTCTGTGTCTCACACTGTAGGCGTGGTCTGGTTGAGAGGGAACGGATTGGAGGGCTCTCTGATGCTGCCAGGTGAGTGACAGCATGGGTAAGACTCCCCTTGCTGGGCCGATATATAAAGGAAACTATATAAAGGAAAAATAAACAGATCCAAATCTGTCACTTTTCAGGACCCTCACTTTCTGTTGCTCTCTTTCTCTCGCTCTCGGTCTCTCAATGGGGATAGAAATGATAGTTTACAGTCAACACCCCTGCCAGCAGTCATCACCTCCATCACCTCCATGTTTCCCAGGTGCTCCTTCTGTGACTGAGAGGGTGTGGATGTTTCCCCCTCCCCTTCCCCACAGACTGCCCCCTTTACATGACACATCTTCACTGCCAGAACTGATTTGTCTCTTATTAACTTCAATGAACACCAACTGTATCCTGTACATGAGCTTACATGGGAAAACAGACAACCAAACATCATTCACTTTTGCTGTAATTACTTGCATGATGGTGTAACAGAGCTATTCTCAGGTGTAACACAGAGCTACTCTCTGGAGCTCATTCAAGTAGTTTTGCACTGAGTGGCATAAGTCAATTACCTAAAATGCATATGTTGTCAAACAAATATAATGAATTTAAAAGGAAAGTATCCAGCCTAATAAGCTTTTTTTCTGGTAAGTAAATACCCAGACACCACAACTGCTAAGAGTAAGAGGTCAGCAGGGCCATGAAAATGAGTTGTACTGTCATGCAAAGTCTATTTCTAATAGCTTCTCTTAATAAAATACAATAAGAGTTCACAGGTTCTCACTGTAGGGTTGTTACAACTTATTTCGCTGAAATTAGGCTTGCATAGTTATCCAGGTGTGCACTTTCATGTCCTAAAAAACATTGGTGTGGCATTAAGCATGATGTCAAAACCACACTCCCCAAAACTCAAAAGATATGAAGTCCTGAATGCGTATTTTTTACAGAATCTTTGTAAGCTGTTCTTTTCAAAGGGGTATAATTCAAGCATGCAAAATTATATGTCAATAGACTTGCAGATGTGCACTTTGAGAGAATCAGACTTCTTTAGCCCAGTTTCTATAATAACATCCAATTTGTTCTAATTGCATTTTAATCACTATATTATAATGTTCATCCAGGATCCACATATTCTTCTCAATCCAACTTTTTGTGCTACTTTTGTGAAGATATTTTGTAGGTATTTTGTGCTAATTTATTGACATGTCTCATAATCCGTGGAGCTACGGCCTCAGATGCTATTTGCATGTTACACAATGGTAAGATGCATGACCTGTATTAGCTCAGGATGGGATTTTTCCCACTTTTTTTCTGTATCCCAGTCTAAAAGTGCTTGTGATTTCACCTTTCTGTTCTGATTGATAAGTTTCCATTTCCGGGAGAACTAAGAACAGTAAACCTGTTCTTTAAGGAAACCATTTTATTTGCTAAACTACTACAATCAAACAGACTTTACAAGATTCTTGTCCCCAGTTCCAAGAACTACTACTTTTTCCCCCCAACTTTTTAAGGCTAGGAAAACTAAAAAGGGTCTTTATTAAAAATAGTCCACCTTCCCCAAACCAATCTAAAATTCAATTTAATTTTGTTCAAAAAATATCTCTTTTGAACTCAAGATAAAAATCTAAAACTGTCCTTAGTGCTCTTAACATAAAATTCCAAGTTCTTAAAAGAGAAGTAAAAGAAGAGAGATGTCTTACAGTTTCATATCCTACTATACTTCATCAGAGAAAAACCTTAAGAAGGTTTAAGGAGTCATTTTCTGAGTCAGTAAGTCTACTGCCTCACTTCTCCATGGAAAGACTGTGTAAGCCCCAATGTCCCATGTGAGAATTCTGTCTGCTAACACATCCCATTGGGCCCTCTGCAGTCATCAATGAATAATTCCCCGAATAAATCCATTTCCTATTTAATTGATAATACTCATTTTGATAAAAATCATTTTTGTTGCCTGACTCAAATTTCCCTTTAAGAAACAAATAATAAATTTAAAAGAGTAATGAATCAGAGAGAGCAGACAGCACTGGCCAGGTTAGGTTGCATTGAATAGTATCTCAGAAAACATTTAGTGTTTTGTTACATGGTAAGATTTAGGGTTAACTGTTTATTTATTTTTTTTATTTATATTTTTTAAATTAATTTATTTTTATTTTATTGATAGATACAAACATAACATACAACACAAAATTATTGATAGATAAACATACAAACATAACATCACAACACAAAACATCACTGGGTCTAATGATAATGATAATAATAAATGATAATGATGATAACAGCAATAATAATAATAGTTATAATAGTAAATAAACATACATGATAACAATAATAACAAACATCATTATCATCAACATCAATAATAATAATACTAGTAGTGATTGTGAATAATAAGTGATAACCATAACAACAATACTAAATATAGCCGCAAGCGGCGATGGCGGGCCCTCGCACCTCCGGCGAGTCGTGACCCGTGACATTTCGTCATGCAACAATGCACTCACATCTGATGCCAGATTACATGGTCATAGCGATAGCTATAAGGATTCGGGCTTAAAAGCACACAGCCAGAAAATGTGAGCAAGCAACCCACTTGCTCAGGTATTGGCAAAAAAACAAAAATATGAGCAAGCAACCCACTTGCTGAGACCATTATATCATTTTGAATATTAACATCACACTCTGTTGCTAATGATGGTTTTGCTTTCCCCCAAAAGCCATAAAAAGCAAAAGGCACTGGTAGTGGTACTTCCATATTACTGGAACGGGGTTCAACTCCTTGCAGTGCCCTTGCTTATAAAAGTGGCTAAATTCTTATGTGCAATTTCTTAAAATTTCCCACCAACACCACATAACCACAAAATATGACCAACCACTTGGTGTGGTATTGGCAAACAAACACAAATATTACTGTTATATTAATGTTCACGTGTGTCTTTGGACAATACAGACATCATTGTCATGATTCCAAATAAAACTACAACAACAACAAAAGAAAACTGTTTCACATGCAAATGTCATTATGTTCAAAGACTACATACACTAACACAACACCTGTTCATGTAACCTGCAATATTACCATAACGCCTTCTGTGTGGTGTGTAAATATGCATCTCACAAATTTTCTTAATTTCTATGCAGGATGCTGAATTGTATGTAATATCTCATTTTAAGACATTGTCCTTACTTAACATGCGTGTGCTAAAATCGTTTTAAACACTTTTAAACATTGGAAGTATCAGTTCTTGTGTATCAAGTAGTCTACAAGGACATCGTTTTGGCATGTAAGTCATAATGCTCATATTCTAAACATTTTGTGCACTTCAACCTTCATAAGCGAGTGCGTAAATTGTAAAGTTAATTGCAATGTGAACAGAACCACTGTGAATTTTTATTTGGTTGGTTGGTTTGGTTTGGTTTGGTTTTTATTTGGTACACTGCATGTTCAATGTCATCAACAATTCACTGAACAAAAGAAAATACAAATACAAAAAAAGTTACACATCATAACGCGAGGTCACTCATGATGTGCCTGGGACAGCAGCGACTTGCCTTTAACTATAAAATAAAAGTGACAGCCCCACAGCTTAGGCTACATGCAGTAAACAGACTCGTCATACTACTATTACTTACAATTGTCGTGTACTGGAATAGAAGCTAATTTAGCAGTCCACATCACAATAGCCTGAAGTCATGGCTTTAAATCAGCTAACATAAACCAGCAAATACAGTACAGGCATAGCTAATGTTACAGCCTCAGCCGTTTCAATGCGCTGTCAGATACTGGAGCATTAAGCACACCGTGGGCTAGCATAACATGCTAATCGTTCCTTTGAATATATTAGCTTTAATGATCGTCCAGTCTGAATTTGATAGTAACTAAACACCCATACATATTGTGTTCGTTTGAGACAGCGGTGTTTCGTATTGAATTATGTTGTGATTAAATCGACGAGTGTTGTTGATCATGACATCAGGCTACACGGTCATAGCAACAGCTAAAAGGATTCGGGTTTATCAACAGAATTATTCTTACGTGAACCAAGCAATCTGCCAAAAGTAGTACCACGAACAGGTGGGCTTTTTCAGATTAACTGTGAGATTTTCTCTGTACGCACGCAGGCGTATGCATAGACTTAAATGTATAGTGAAATGCATTTGCGGAGCTAATTCCACGACTTGAAGCGGAATTTCTCTGCGTCATGTGCAATATTTCGACAGTTTGTCAACCTTCCTCCCAATAATGAAATTAACACAACACCACAATTAACCGAGGTAACTATACACGATGTTTGCTTCTCATACAAGTAAGGATGCGAATATTTCTTAGTAAGGATGCGAAATGCCTTCCGACATGGGTTAGTTCGCAACACCGCGACTCGAAGCTGAGTTTGCCTGTGACTCGTCAAAAATGTTCCAACCGGGACAGTTCGTCTGCAGTTATCCCTGACTTAATCACCAAATTAACACAATACCACAATTAAAGGAGTTTGTTTTTTACTAAACATGCAAAATGTCTCCAAAATCGGTGAATTGGTAACACTGCTAACGTGCTCAAAACACATTAACAAACATGGCCGCTGTTCGACTATCTGAAGAGGTACATCCATGACGTTGCACCTCAATACAACCCCCACGCTACAACTCATAATTTGATTGGTTAAGCATCCTGTCATTCATCAGACTGGTCAAAAACTGTTTAGAGGTGCCCAAATTCAACCTTTACCCATGGCTACGCTGTTCAACGTATCAAAAAATACCTTTGCAGAATAAAATCAAGACATCTGTGACCACATGTACACCAAATCTGAATTGAATCCGATGAACCGTCTAGGAGACTAGAGCTGAGATGGCTGAAAAAGCCACTCTTTCTGTTGCCAGATGGTGGTGCTATACCAGGGTGTGACTCTGGGCATGTGGATATCATCATAACCATCATAACCAAAAACCTGTGAAGTTTGAGCCGTATCAAGCAATGTATGGAGAACTTATGACAAATTCCCTTTTTGTGTGGCGAGACATATAAATTCATTGTTTCGCCATTTCAACACCATGCAAAATATCAAAAATCCCTTTGCAATTTAGCATCAGGAATGTCTTGGCATCATACTGACTAAATTTGGTATGAATCGGATCAATCCTCTAGGAGAAGTATTCGAAAGTTCGGTGCCTGTGAAAACGCACAAAATCCAAAA
Organism: Megalops atlanticus; assembly: GCA_019176425.1. Lineage (NCBI taxonomy): Eukaryota > Metazoa > Chordata > Actinopteri > Elopiformes > Megalopidae > Megalops > Megalops atlanticus. The sequence continues at coordinate 38,503,946 of CM032885.1, forward strand.
TAGCTCACTTCCTGTTGGGTATGGCTAATAAGATGTAATTGCAAATTTGTTTGTCAAAATGAGACCCACAGGCCTACAAACTTTGGTGCGTGTAGGTGAAACTACATGCCAGGCACAAGACTCATTGTCACATGGGGGCGCTATGGAGTCCCTGGGCCACACCCGGGGCCAAGTCTCTGTCTCTGAGTAGTGGTCACAAACACTGATGTGTGTACAAAATTTCATGAGTTTTCGCCCATGGGAACCACCTCAAAAATGGCCAAGTGTTGAAGACAAAGAATAATAATAATCCTTATGAAAACAATAGAGCCTTGCACCTATGGTGCATGCGCCCTCCAGTGGACACCGGAGGCGCAGCACCTTCGGTGCTCGGGCCCTAATAACAGAAATATCAATAATAATAATAATAATAATAATAATAAGACAGCCAATGAATAGTGGTAATGGGTAAATAAATAAGGAAGGAAGGAAAGAAAGGAATGCCGGGGGGGTCAGTTTGTCTGCAAGTTGAGGTTTACAAGGACAGGTTCCCAGGTATCACTGAATTGTTTGGATTCCTTAGTTGAGATTCGTTCCATTGAGATATAGTCTATTAACAGATTAAGCCATTATGACATTGAGAATTTGTGCCTGTATTTCCAGTTAAGGAGTATTGTTTTTTTGGCTATGGTCAAGTGGAATGCTGCGGCCTAGAAATTTGAAGAGTTCAACTGTTACAGTTTGCCAGAAATTTTGGGTTGGTGTGCATTGCCAAAAAGAGTGATAACAATCTACTGTGTTGAGGGTGTATTGTGGACGATATCTGTATCGGTGAAGCCCATCTGGTGCGTTCTGCGATTGGTGATGTGTGGGCCGGTTCTGGGCCGGTCCGGATGCATTGGTGCCATTCACAAGCCTCTGTGACCTTCCGTTGCAGAGATAGAGAAAAATTAGGGTTAGGGTTGGGGTTAAGATTAGGGTTAGGGCCAAAAATCAAAATCAAAATTAGGGTTAGGGTTAGGTTTTTGGACAGTTTCCGATGGTCCCCCCTACATTAGTCTTTCCAGACCATGTAGTTGAAATGAGGGCTCAAAGGCAAGGCACGGGCCGACGCATGTTAAGCTGTGCACTTGTTCCAATGACCTTTTCTTTCTGTACTTTAATTTGTGTTGTAGATTTCTTGCTGAAGTTTTTTTGGCCATTTTACTGTTTTAGATGTGCAATTTTTATTGAATTTTAGGACACATCATCAGTAGTGTACCTCAGGATCATCGGGTGTTTCGGCCTTTCAACACTATACATCCTCCTCTGAGGCGGCCAGCCAAGGGGGATCAGGCCTCGGCTTGTGTCCCATGTCCAATTGGTTTTCTTTAGTTGTCTTGTCTTTGAGTTTTTTAATTAATCTCTTTTTCAACGCTCCAGGATGTCCACTTCCAGAGATAAGGTTTTTAATGTTTCATCTAATCTTGGTTTTTTTGTGAGTATCTTAGCTACACATTGCATAACTTGTTTTCAGTTTTTTAGGGTTTAATCAACCTCAACTTACTTTGGTTATTCCTCAGTTATCCTATTTTTAGGTTTTTCTGTAAAAAGACTGTTTTTGCTGTTTTTAGTTGCTCCTTTTTGTTATAGGTTTTAAAATAAATGCTGTTTTTCATATCCCTCTTCCAGGTCCCAGGAAACGCGATGGTGTAGTGCACAATGGTCTGGTGTGTGAGTGGTGCTATCCACCAGTAGAAGACTGGGCCACCATTTAAGGTCTGTAGGCCCCAGACCACCGTCCCTGCGTGCTGTCCAAGTGGACCCAGGGGGGCTGGATACTTACTTTGCTCTAGCCAAGTAATCTTTGTTAACACCGCAAGGTTGCCCGATCACCTGAGTAGAGCCTGCGAAAGGGCCTCCCTTCGTGGGGCTTGCTCTGGCGTTTCCCCCAAGCAGACTGTTCGTTAGCACCACAAGGTTTCCCAGTCCGCATGACCAGGGCCCGGGAAGGTAGGTACCGTGCATTACGTCACCTCCCAGACAGCCCTGGGTGCTGGCCCTTTTTCCCAGCGGATAGCTTCCCTACCTGTTCCAGCCGAGTATTCCCCAGACACTGGAACCCTTCGGGAAGCCATCAGGCTTCTACTGGGTTGGACCCACACAGCTCACTTGCCTCCTGCATCCTAAGGCCCTAATTTAGTCTGTTCTTTTCGGACACGGTTTAGTTTTTTTTCTTTTCACAAACTATGTGGTCTTTAAGAGAAGCAGTTGTACTTTCAGACGCAGAAAAAACTATGCTTTTGTCTTTAATCCGTCCCGAGATATTCATCTCCAAAGTTCCAATATATGATTACCCAGAGGCCCCTATTCAAATTTCTGCTTCTTTCTTTAATGTTGGTATCTTAAAATACCTTTTTGTTTCTAATTTTAAATTTCCCCACTGCGGAGTGGTTTGTTATGGAGTATATTTAGATATTATATATTTTTATACTTTAATTTGTATTTTTATTTATTCGTATTGTAATTTTCTTGTATTAATTTTATTAGATTATGTTTATTCTTTTTAGATATGTAATTTTTTAGTATCCCTTTAGGGTTGGGGTTAAGATTAGGGTTACAGATAGAGTTAGGGTTAGGGCTAGGGTTACTGCTACAGCTTAGGGTTGGAGAGTTTAGGATTATAGTTAGGGTTACTGTTCCAGTTTTTTAGGGTTGGGGGACTTAGGGTTAGGGTTGGGGTTGGGGTTAGGGTTACCATTATATTTTTAGGGTTGGGGGCTTAGGGTTACAGTTTAGGGTTAGGGTTAGGGTTAGGGGTAAGATTAGGGTTACTGTTCCAGCTTAGGGTTGGGGGGCTTTAGGGTTTTAGAGTTAGGGTTAGGGTTACTTGGTTAAGGTTAGGGTTGGGGTTAGGGTTACCCTTAAGGTTGGGGATTTAGGGTTGGAGATAGGGTTAGGGTTACGGTTAGGGTTAGGGTTAGGGTTAGGTTTTGTGGAAGTTTTCCGATGATCCCCCCCACATTAGTCCTTTCAGACCATGTGGTTGAAATGGGGGCTCAAAGGCAGGGCACGGGCCGACGCATGTTAGGCTGTACACTTGTCCCAATGACCTTTCACTTTCTTATTTTCAGGTTCATTATTGCTCATGTAGGCCTCGTTACTCTTTCAGGTGTGTAATATTCACTGTATTTTTAAACACAACATTAGCAGTGTATGTCAGGATCACAAGGTGTTTTGACCTTTCGACCCTAGGCCTCCACACCCCCATCCCAGAGGCCTGCGAGATTTAGTTCTTTTTTTCTTTTTGTGGGTATCCAGAAGCTTTCCTTTTCTTTTTGTATTTAGTAGGCCTTGTTTTCCCTTTTTGATGTGCGATTTTCACATCATTGGTGGCGTATGTCAGGGTCATAGGGTGTTCTGGCCTTTCAGCACTAGGCCACCACATCCCTGTCCTGTTTCACTGAGTTTTCTAACACTTCATTGGTGGCGTATGTCAGGGTCATAGGGTGTTCTGGCCTTTCAGCACTAGGCCACCACATCCCCGTCCTGCCAGATTAAGTTTTTATTTCTTTTTTAGGCTTCCACTGGCCTTCTCTCTATATATTTTAGTTGTTGTTGTAGTTTTCTTGCTTAGGTTTTAGTAGGCCCTGTTACTCTTTTTGATGTGCAAATTTTAACTGAATTTTAGGACACATCATCAGTAGTGTACCTCAGGATCATCGGGTGTTTCGGCCTTTCAACACTATACACCCTCCTCTGAGGCGGCCAGCCAAGGGAGATCAGGCCTCGGCTTGTGTCCCATATCCAATTGATTTTCTTTTATTAATCTTTGTTTAGTTTTTTGAGGTTTACTCAACCTCAACTTACTTTATTCTGCAGTTATCCTGCTCTTAGGTTTTTCTGCAAATTACTTTGGGTATTCTTTAGTTATCCTGCAAAAAGACTGTTTTTGCTGTTTTTATTTTAGGTTTTTAAACTAAATGCTATTGTTCATATCTCTTCTCCGGGTCCCAGGAAACGCGCTGGTGTAGTGCATCGTGGACAGGTGTGTGAGTGGTGCTAGCCACCGGTAGAAGACTGGGCCACCAATTAAGGTCTGTAGGCCCCAGACCACCGTCCCTGCGTGCTGTCCAAGTGGACCCAGGGGGGCTGGATACTTACTTTTGCTCTACCCAAGTAATCTTTGTTAACACCGCAAGGTTGCCCGATCACCTGAGTAGAGCCTGCGAGAGGGCCTCCCTTCGTGGGGCTTGCTCTGGCGTTTCCCCCAAGCAGACTGTTCGTTAACACCGCAAGGTTTCCCAGTCTGCCTGATCAGGGCCCGGGAAGGTAGGTACCGTGCATTACGTCACCTCCCAGACAGCCCTGGGTGCTGGTCCTTTTTCCCAGCGGATGGCTTCCCTACCTGTTCCAGCCGAGTATTCCCCAGACACTGGAACCCTTCGGGAAGCCATCAGGCTTCTACTGGGTCGGACCCACACCGCTCAATTGCCTCCTGCAGCCTAAGGCCCTAATTTAGTCTGTTCTCTTCGGACACGGTTTAGTTTTTTTCGACGTCACAAACTATGTGGTCTTTAAGAGAAGCAGTTGTACTTTCAGACGAGAAAAAACTATGTTTTATCTTTAATCCGTCCCGAGATATTCATCTCCAAATTTCTAATATATGATTACCCAGAGGCCCCTATTCAAATTTCTGCTTCTTTCTTTAATGTTGGTATCTTAAAATACCTTTTTGTTTCTTATTTTAAATTTCCCCACTGCGGAGTGGTTTGTTATGGAGTATATTTAGATATTATATATTTTTATACTTTAATTTGTATTTTTATTTATTCGTATTGTAATTTTCTTGTATTAATTTTATTGGATTATGTTTATTCTTTTTAGATATGTAATTTTTTAGTATCCCTTTAAGGTTGGGGTTAAGATTAGGGTTACAGATAGAGTTAGGGTTGACCCTTAGGGTTAGGGTTAGGGTTTAGGGTTAGGGTTAGGGTTAGGGTTAGGTTTTTAGTTATTTGTGTTTATTCTTTGTATGTTATACCTTAGTTGCACTGGCCTACTATTAGACTCTAGGGTTATATTACCCTTTTTATCTTTTTGTCCCCTTCTTTTTACCTTATGGGAGACTTGGAGCCCAAACAGACCCAGTTAGCCACCTTCTATCTACTTTTTCTAAAACCCGGGGGGGAGGGGAGAGTTTAGAGGATATACCTTTTTTGACCCACCTATGTCTTCCAGTCCACATCTGTTTAAGTGCTTCATCATATAATACTCTTGAATACCATTCATATTCATTCTATTATCAATAAATCTTATATAAGTAGATAGATAAAATAAAATAGAAGTGCTTTACAGTTCATATAAGTTAAAAGTAAGTGCTATTATACCCAATCCCCACATCATATCATGCATTTTTTGTTCACTCATGCAGCCACACATTATTTCATATTTGTGCTTATATTGTATATCTATCTAGTTATATATTAAAAATTCCTCTTTTATTTGTTATATCCTTCTAAGATAGTTCATTTTGTCCATTCTAATTCATTTTGGACCCTTAAAAGAATTTGTCAAGACATCACAGTAGGCCTCAAGACAATACATGAAAACTCTTTTACAATCTCCCCAAGTTCTTTATTCCCTCCCCTTTCAGCTCAGATCTCTCAATAAATAAAATAATCATAAAAAAGAATGTATACATTTTTGATCTGTTTTCTAATTCCATTTATCATTTAACCCCCCAGGAGTTACTGTTGCTAAAATCCGGATCCATTTGCGCTCCATTCTCCTTCTTTCCTCCCTGGTCCACAGTGAGTTGCTTTCCAGCGCCAACACACGTAAATGAACAGGCAAATGAATTTGAAAATGTTGCACCAGGGGTGTACACAAAACATTCTTTTTAATATTTCTTAAATGCTGCTTTAGTCTATCTTGCAGACTGTTCTGTGTTTCCCCAATGTATAAAACATGGCACATTTCACATTGTATAGCATAAATAACATTTTTTGTATGTAAAGGCAATCTTTGTGTAATTGGATAACCTTTCTTCATTTTTCTGTTGTAAATATAAGACCCAGTTTTAAAATGCTGAATTTCTTTATTCTGTGACAAGTTGTTTTGCCCCCGGAACTTAGACTGGACAAGTAATTCCCGTAAATTTTTATTTTTCCTGTAGGCAGAAATGACTCTAAATTTTTCCAATGGAGCAAATATGGATTGCATTTGTTTAAAATTTGTTTTAAACTTAGATTGTATCTCTCTGTTTGTCCTAGAGTACGTAGTAATGAATGGAATAAGTTGCAGGTTGCCATAGGAATCTCCCCTTAAGTCCTGTTCAATTCCCCTTGGTATAGGGTTGTAGTTGATATCAGACTCCAAATTAGGGTTGCAACTCAATTTCAACTTATATTTTCCTTTTTGTTTGAGGTTAGGATCAGAGTTCCAATTGAATTTGAGTTCTGACTTGTCACCCCTAGGGTTAGGGTTTAAAATCCCATTAGGGTTAAAATCTGAATTAAAAATAACATCAGGGTTAGGGTTAGGCCCAGGGTTATATATAAAATTAGGGTTTGAGTTCCAATTAGGGTTAGATTGTGATCTAGGGCTGTAATCAGAGTTAGGTCCAACCCCAGGGTTGTGGTTAGGGTTAGGGTTAGGGTTAGGGTTAGGGTTAGGTTTTGTGGAAGTTTTCCGATGATCCCCCCCACATTAGTCCTTTCAGACCATGTGGTTGAAATGGGGCTCAAAGGCAGGGCACGGGCCGACGCATGTTAGGCTGTACACTTGTCCCAATGACCTTTCACTTTCTTATTTTCAGGTTCATTATTGCTCATGTAGGCCTCGTTACTCTTTCAGGTGTGTAATATTCACTGTATTTTTAAACACAACATTAGCAGTGTATGTCAGGATCACAAGGTGTTTTGACCTTTCGACCCTAGGCCTCCACACCCCCGTCCCAGAGGCCTGTGAGATTTAGTTCTTTTTTTCTTTTGTGGGTATCCAAAAGCTTTCCTTTTCTTTTTGTATTTAGTAGGCCTTGTATTCTCTTTTTGATGTGCGATTTTCACATCATTGGTGGCGTATGTCAGGGTCATAGGGTGTTCTGGCCTTTCAGCACTAGGCCACCACATCCCCGTCCTGCCAGATTAAGTTTTATTTCTTTTTTTCTTCCACTGGCCTTCTCTCTCTATATTTTAGTTTTTGTTGTAGTTTTCTTGCTTAGGTTTTAGTTGTGTGTAATATTCACTGTATTTTTAAACACAACATTAGTAGTGTATGTCAGGATCATAAGGTGTTTTGACCTTTCGACCCTAGGCCTCCACACCCCCGTCCCAGAGGTCTGCGAGATTTAGTTCTTATTTTCTTTTTGTGGGTATCCAAAAGCTTTCCTTTTCTTTTTGTATTTAGTAGGCCTTGTATTCCCTTTTTGATGTGCGATTTTCACATCATTGGTGGCGTATGTCAGGGTCATAGGGTGTTCTGGCCTTTCAGCACTAGGCCACCACATCCCCGTCCTGTTTCACTGAGTTTTCTAACACTTCATTGGTGGCGTATGTCAGGGTCATAGGGTGTTCTGGCCTTTCAGCACTAGGCCACCACATCCCCCGTCCTACCAGATTTAGTTTTTATTTCTTTTTAGGCCTCCACTGGCCTTCTCTTTCTATACTTTAGTTTTTGTTATAGTTTTCTTGCTTTAGGTTTTAGTAGGCCCTGTTACTCTTTTTGATGTGCAAATTTTATCTGAATTTTAGGACACATCATCAGTAGTGTACCTCAGGATCATCGGGTGTTTCGGCCTTTCAACACTATACACCCTCCTCTGAGGCGGCCAGCCAAGGGAGATCAGGCCTCGGCTTGTGTCCCATATCCAATTGATTTTCTTTTATTAGTCTTTGTTTAGTTTTTTGAGGTTTACTCAACCTCAACTTACTTTATTCTGCAGTTATCCTGCTCTTAGGTTTTTCTGCAAATTACTTTGGGTATTCTTTAGTTATCCTGCAAAAAGACTGTTTTTGCTGTTTTTATTTTAGGTTTTTAAACTAAATGCTATTTTTCATATCTCTTCTCCGGGTCCCAGGAAACGCGCTGGTGTGAGTGGTGCTAGCCACCGGTAGAAGACTGGGCCACCAATTAAGGTCTGTAGGCCCCAGACCACCGTCCCTGCGTGCTGTCCAAGTGGACCCAGGGGGGCTGGATACTTACTTTTGCTCTACCCAAGTAATCTTTGTTAACACCGCAAGGTTGCCCGATCACCTGAGTAGAGCCTGCGAGAGGGCCTCCCTTCGTGGGGCTTGCTCTGGCGTTTCCCCCAAGCAGACTGTTCGTTAACACCGCAAGGTTTCCCAGTCTGCCTGATCAGGCCCGGGAAGGTAGGTACCGTGCATTACGTCACCTCCCAGACAGCCCTGGGTGCTGGTCCTTTTCCCCAGCGGATGGCTTCCCTACCTGTTCCAGCCGAGTATTCCCAGACACTGGAACCCTTCGGGAAGCCATCCGGCTTCTACTGGGTCGGACCCACACAGCTCAATTGCCTCCTGCATCCTAAGGCCCTAATTTAGTCTGTTCTCTTCGGACACGGTTTAGTTTTTTCCGACCTCACAAACTATGTGGTCTTTAAGAGAAGCAGTTGTACTTTCAGGCTCCAGGAAACTATGTTTTATCTTTAATCCTTCCGAGATATTCATCTCCAAAGTTCCAATATATGATTACCCAGAGGCCCCTATTCAAATTTCTGCTTCTTTCTTTAATGTTGGTATCTTAAAATACCTTTTTGTTTCTAATTTTAAATTTCCCCACTGCGGAGTGGTTTGTTATGGAGTATATTTAGATATTATATATTTTTATACTTTAATTTGTATTTTTATTTATTCTTATTGTAATTTTCTTGTATTAATTTTATTAGATTATGTTTATTCTTTTAAATATGTAATTTTTTAGTAATTCCCCTCGTATGTTTGGTAGTCCCGGGAAATTAGTTGTGTCCATATTGTCCCCCAATTTATCAGGTGAGGCCCTAGCAGATCTTAGGAGGGAAGAAGGAGAAGACTCAGAATGGGTCTCATCAAGGACATGGTCCGTTTTGATTATATGACCCTTCATCATGTCTTGCAACCCCCCATTTTGCTTGGGGTTCAGAGTCATAACCGGGGTAGGACTATTATTAGAGGACACCGGGAGAGGAGTATTCTGGGGGATCTCTGCAAGGGGAGAAGAGGTAATGTCATCAGTCATATGCACTGCAACATTATTCCTGATTTCTCTAGAAAAGTTCATATTTCCCCCTTTGTGATCCCCTTCTACCAGGGTTGTCATAGGAGCTGATGAGTCCTCACATAAATGTGTATTCATGAAGGGCTTCTGATATGTGATAGGGGCCGAATCCCCAGAGACTACTTCCTGATTTAAAACCAAAGGCAAGGTCAAGTTCTCTATAGGCCCTCTCTGAATAGTGGGACTGGGGGATGGTACATTCTGGGCCACATTATTGGGGCCTGTCTGCATTACCGATGATCCCGGTTTATCTTTAAGATCTGGTACCTTGGACAGAAATTGGGCATCATAATGTATTTGCACCTCAACAGTAGTAGGAGGTTTCGATGGAAGGTCAGTGGAGGCCTCTGTGGGAGATGTTTTTTCAGCTGGAGCTGCTGGAATGGAGGGAGAGGAAAGCATATCTTTGACTATATCAACCGAGCTGATAGTCAGTTTATGCTTGTACCTGGTCCTTGCCCAAGAGGTGGCTTTGGTGAGAGCTAAGGGGTCAAAATTCCCTAGGCCTTGTAATAGGTTGCTTATGACCCTATCATAGTGGTCTCTCAAAATCAGCATGTTATTTTGCATCCACATTTGAGTATTGTTCTGTACTCTCACCAAAGTCTCCTGTAATGGGGAAGAGGGCTTAATAAATGATGTTAACTTTCCGGCCTGTTTCTGCATACCTGCCGGATAAATCCCTGTTTGTAGAACCCGGTCCACAATCTCGGCGTGATGCACTGCCTGTAACAACTTAAAATATTGTTTGGTTAGTGCGTGGTCAGCTTTTTTCTCCCGTTCTCTACCTAGTTCAGCTGGCCCTTGTGGTGCGTCTTCTCCTGTAATATCAGGGAGGTTAGCTAAAATTGTAAAACGATTAGACCAAGCCGACTGCATGATCAGAATAAGTGCTTGCAGTCCGTATCCACTCCCTTGTTATTACAGAAAAGTTACCCTACCACTGCCCAAGTATTACAGTGTTTCAGGATAAAGGGATTATACCTATGGACAGTAAATGGGTTACATCATTACATCACTGATAGTATAAGTTAGAGACTTTTCCCTGAAAGAAAAAAGAGGGGGGTAAGAGGAAAGAGGTAAAAGCAGAAAAGGGATATAAAGAACCCAAAGGGACTCACAATGTTCAAGAGGCCTCCTTTGTTGGCCTTGTAAACCCTTTTAGTTGGAGACACCCAAGTCTTTTGTTGGCATAGTTTTGATGTTCCGATGTCCTTTTAGTTGTTTGTTGCTTGTAGAACCTTACTTTTCCTATTAAAAAGGTTTTAAGGTCCAAACTTTGACATAGTGGAAGGGAGTACTCACCAACCAAAAACAGGAATTCCTTATCAGAGGAAGGCCCGAGGGGCCCTTGTAGGCCCGTCCTCCCCTCCGTTGGTGTCCCGAGGCCTTGAGACCATTGATAAAAATCCAAGTCTTCACCTTTTAGTTAAAAACCAGGGGAAAAGGCTGTCCCCAAATAAAACAAAGAGTCCTTTAAATCTTTATTAGTTTCAGAGTTCTTCCATTAAAAACCTGATTTCATTCAGGAAAGAAACAAAACAAGCGGGAAACAAAGAAATAGTGCCTGACGTTTCGCGTGGTTTACGCTTCTTCAGAGGTATTAAGAGAGGCAACAAGAGAGAAAGACTTATATAGGAAAAGAATTTTTTGGAGGGAAAAGGAAAGGGGAGGAGAAGTGGGAAATGCTCTTAGTTATTCTATTGGTGTTAGTCTATCTGATGATGCCTGTCAATAGACTATAGGTAACTCCTACTTTTTCCTTTTCTACATGATGATTGGTTATTTTGATTTTGGGCATGATGTTATCCCTCAGACATTGGGCCATTCGAAATTCAGCCTTCCAATCTGGTCACAGGGATATCCCACCCTCCCATTTGGACCCGGGAGTGGCCTTACCTGAGCAGAGTTCCTAGACATAGGGGAGGATTCTAGTGGCGCTGGCTAGTTAGGTTGTGGAATTATTCTAATACTTAAGCCCTTTTGTCCCTTTTCAGACCCTCTTCTAATAGCAGGTAGTCTGGAAGGGGGGGGCTTAAGTTTGCACGGGCACACTTGAAGTCTCATATTCCCTAATGGTCTATACTTTCATCCCCAAATGGCTTCCCTATACGGTCTGTCATCAAGTTCAGTAAGGAGTATTCTAAATTGCAGCCAGGGAGAAAGGCCATAATTTATATAGTGCCCACTATAGGGGCAGGGAAGACACAAGTATTGTGAAGGGAGAGAACCTTTATGTTCTAGTAAAGGCAAAAGATGTTTCTGGTCGGAGTCAGGGTTCAGCGCAATTGGGGTCCAGTGGGAGATCCAGAACCAGGCTAAAGATGGAGCTAGGGTTATGGCAGAAATAGGGGTGAGGGTTGGGGTGAGGGTTGGGGTAAGGGTTAGGGTTGGGGTTAGGGTTAGGGTTAAGGTTAGGGTTAGGGTTAAGGTAAGGGTTGGGGTTAGGGTTGGGGTTAAGGTAAGGGTTGGGGTTAGGGTTGGGGTTAGGGTGAGGGTTAGGGTTAGGGTTATGGTACCTGGCATGGCCATAATCAGGTCCAGTCTCCAGGAAGACTAAAATTATCTTTAGAACCAGGGCTGCAGGAGAATATAGTGTTTTAGGCCTAGCACAATTCTCAATTCAACAGAGGAGAGAGGAGAAATCTACTTATATTGTCCTCCAGTATATGTGGTGAAGTATCTAGGTGTATATATATAAAATAGTTTAAAAATTCATGTTTTAAGGAGTATATCTATGGATACTCCCTTATTACTTAAGTCATATATTTGAAAGTGCTATCTATGGGGGCTCTACTATAGGGCTCCCTTTATAGTCAGGAAGGTAATTAAAAGATTACACTTTGATATTACTATATATGAAAGAAGAGGAAAAGTTTTTATTTTTGGAACCATGTCTTACCTGTTCTATTAGGATAATATAAATATCCTTTTTTAGACCTCCTCTCTAGGTGCTCTAAATTAGAGCTGCCAGAGAGTATATCTTGGATGTTACTCTCAGAGAGCTAGATTTCATGGTTCATTAACCTCTACCGTGGTGGGAAATTAAGTGCCTGTCCAGAGATGAGGGAAAAACCGTCCCAGGATTCCCTACTTGCATGCATAATAAATAAGGTCCCGTAAGGGACTGAATATAAGTGCACATAAAAAAAGGTTTCCATTTAAAGGGGAAGTGTATAATATTCTATGCATCTAAGAAAAATACCTGTATAAGTATTTTTAACCATTTTGGATGCACAAAATTAATTTAAATCCAATATATATCATTTCTTATAATTATAAAAACTATTTCTACATGCAAAAAAGGAAGAACATGCAAAATTACACCAGTTAATATGTTTCATTTCACCCATTAAAAACTCATGCATTTTTTATGAAATCCTGGGTAGCATCCACATCTCATCATGTCATCTCTGTTAACTTTTTAGAGTTCATTCATAATCATATACAGTATTTCTGTGTCCGTCCTGTTATTATTCTTTGGAATTACCACCTGTTTTTCAAAGTACACACAACAAAATTTAAGTCACCACAGTCACTTATTGCAATTGAACATGCATATCCCCTCACATTGTATTCTTTTTAAGAAAAGAGAAAGTTTTTTTTATTTGTCAAGGCCGTCTGCATCACCCCTTAGTATTCAATCCTGTTGGAAAAAGTGTGTTAAGTTTCTGGATCCACCACCTTTCCTTCCATCTACGCTGTTTAGAAGTCCAATGGTCCCCTGACTCCAGACCCGCCATCCTAAGTGCTTGTACTGGGTGTGTTTGAAAGTGTGTATACAGATGTGTCTGTATTGTCTTCTTCCCTATCTGATACAAGTGCTGTTTCAGTCTGTCCCCAAAGCTGTTTCCAGTTTCTCCTACATACTTGATCTGACACTGAGTACATATTATTATGTAGACCCCATTTGTGGTGGACTGCGTGAATGTTTGCCAAATTGGAACCCCTGTATTATTTGCCCCATGGATGTATTTTAGTGTAATGAATTGTGAGGCCGTCCATTTAGAGGGTTGGAGTGTAGAATGCACCAATAAGTCTCTAAGACTCTTGTTTTTCCTATATGCTGCAATCACTCTAAATGGTTGTACTTGAGGGAAAGCTTTCTGTAGAGTCTGGAAATTGGTTTTAGCCACTGAGTTAAGTTTCACAGAAGTATTGGAGTAAGTTGTGATGAACGGAATGATCTGATCTTTAGATTTATCAATATTCCCTTCACCCCCTCCTCTCAATAACATTTCCTTTACTTCCATACGGATGGAACGAAGGAAGCTCCTAGGGTACCCCCTAGGCCTAAGGGCCTTAAATAGGATACGTGTAGCTGTATCAGCATCTGAAGTCTCCGTACAGATTCTATAAAACCTAATGAGCTGTGACTTGACCAGGCCCTTAAACGTATGTCTGGGATGAAAACTAGACCTATGAAGTAGGGCATGTGTGTCAGTAGGTTTAAAATAGACTCTGGTACCCAAGAGCTTCCGTCCTTCCAAAGTTGGAATGAAGTAGGCCTCTGTGTCTAAAAACTCAATTTTGTCCTTCTGAATGTTATATTTCACAGTTATGGCAGGATGATGGTTATTCAGAATTTGAATGAAGTGCGTAAATTGCTCCAACGAATGGTGCCAAAGGCCAAAGATGTCATCCAGGTATCTGCAATAGAACAGTGGAAGTTGGGGGCATTTAGGAAAAACTGTTCTTTCCCATTCCGCCATATAGATGTTGGCATATGCCGGAGCGAACTTTTTGCCCATTGCTGTCCCATGTACCTGCAGATAGTATTTGGCATCAAATTCAAAGTCATTACGCGTTAGGCTTAACTGTAAAAGGTCTAGCAACTGTTGATCTGGTCGTATCGGGTCCGGATGCTGTTCCAAGATCTGCTTCACAGCCTGTAGGCCCAAATCAGTGTCAATGTTTGTATACAGACTGTCAATGTCTATTGAAAACAAGAAGGTGTTCACGGGAGCTCTTATGTCCCTAAGCTTATGTACAAAATGGTAGGTGTCCTTGATGTAGCTTGAATGCTTCTGGGACAGGGGATTCAAGTACAGATCCAAGAACTCTGCTACTCGGTAGGATTCACTCCCACAATCCGAAACAATAGGTCTCCCGGGGGGGATTTCATGAGGGACAGTCCATGTACTGGGATCTTTATGTATTTTGGGTAACAAATATAGTTTCCTGGGCCTAGGGGGATTTGGGCCCAGTAAATACAACATCTGTTTCCTATTAATAAATTTGGTGTGATACAGATCCACAACTATAGAATGGATCATATTTTGCGTATTGGTTTGTATTGACTGTGACAGAGGTGCATAATGTTTAGTATTCCCCAATTGACGATTCGCCTCAAAGAGATACTGCTGCCTATCCAGGATAACAATCTTAGAACCTTTGTCTGCTGGTTTGATCACTATGTCCGGGTTGTTTTTTAACATGTGAATTGCCTGGCGTTCTGCCGGGGTTAAATTATCCGGTGCCGGCCTGGTTCTATAATATCTGGATAAGGCAGCAGCATCCCTTCGGAGCCATCTCTCCACCGGGGAGGAGAGTGCACCGTTTTCTGGTTCCCATCTAGATGGTTCTGTTAAAGGTGTGATGGAACCAGTTCTGTCACAGCCAAAGTAATCCAATAATTTGATTTTGCGATGATATTCATGAATGTCCCTCATGAGCTCCTCCACATTAATGGACCTGGGGGAAGGAACAAAAGTTAGTCCCCTCTCCAGGAGGCTGATTTCTGCAGGCCCAAGCTGTAGGGAGGAAGAAAGGTTTAAGATATTAGAAGGTGTGGGAGTGGGAGGACACTTCTCCTGTCCTAGTAGTTTAACTGCTGGAGCCAATAACGTAGTATGTTCTGTGCCGTAATTTCTGTCCAGTGTATCGGGTCATGCGGATGCACCTGAAATCTGAGAGGGTGTAAATCTAGTAATGTTAAGCAGTTCTTAGTAATATATTCATTCAGTGCCCTGAGGTTATGTTGTTCCTGTACCGGTAATCTATCTGAAAAATTGATAACCGGGACATAAATCTGGGCATTGGGAAAGACTTCCCGTGCTACATTTAAGAGTTGTTGTAACTGCTTCACCGCTGTGGCCCTTTGCTGTTGTTTATTATTGATTCCCAAGGAGAAGATTACTTTACGAGTCTCCGGGTGGGGTGGAGATTTCTTGAGTAGGCCGCACATATGATAGAATGTAGCCCCAGGGAAACTATCAATTTGGATATCTGAAAAAGAGCATTGTGGAATGCGGCTCAAATTTGAGTCTCCCAAAAAGATGATGGGTTTGTATATATCTAGCTCCCATTCATAAATTTTTCTACTGCTCCTAGGGTATCTCCTTGGGCATTCCCCTCGTATGTTTGGTAGTCCCGGGAAATTAGTTGTGTCCATATTGTCCCCCAATTTATCAGGTGAGGCCCTAGCAGATCTTAGGAGGGAAGAAGGAGAAGACTCAGAATGGGTCTCATCAAGGACATGGTCCGTTTTGATTATATGACCCTTCATCATGTCTTGCAACCCCCCATTTTGCTTGGGGTTCAGAGTCATA
This sequence comes from Megalops atlanticus, assembly GCA_019176425.1. NCBI lineage: Eukaryota > Metazoa > Chordata > Actinopteri > Elopiformes > Megalopidae > Megalops > Megalops atlanticus. The sequence goes on from CM032885.1 coordinate 38,519,728, forward strand.
ACCGGGGTAGGACTATTATTAGAGGACACCGGGAGAGGAGTATTCTGGGGGATCTCTGCAAGGGGAGAAGAGGTAATGTCATCAGTCATATGCACTGCAACATTATTCCTGATTTCTCTAGAAAAGTTCATATTTCCCCCTTTGTGATCCCCTTCTACCAGGGTTGTCATAGGAGCTGATGAGTCCTCACATAAATGTGTATTCATGAAGGGCTTCTGATATGTGATAGGGGCCGAATCCCCAGAGACTACTTCCTGATTTAAAACCAAAGGCAAGGTCAAGTTCTCTATAGGCCCTCTCTGAATAGTGGGACTGGGGGATGGTACATTCTGGGCCACATTATTGGGGCCTGTCTGCATTACCGATGATCCCGGTTTATCTTTAAGATCTGGTACCTTGGACAGAAATTGGGCATCATAATGTATTTGCACCTCAACAGTAGTAGGAGGTTTCGATGGAAGGTCAGTGGAGGCCTCTGTGGGAGATGTTTTTTCAGCTGGAGCTGCTGGAATGGAGGGAGAGGAAAGCATATCTTTGACTATATCAACCGAGCTGATAGTCAGTTTATGCTTGTACCTGGTCCTTGCCCAAGAGGTGGCTTTGGTGAGAGCTAAGGGGTCAAAATTCCCTAGGCCTTGTAATAGGTTGCTTATGACCCTATCATAGTGGTCTCTCAAAATCAGCATGTTATTTTGCATCCACATTTGAGTATTGTTCTGTACTCTCACCAAAGTCTCCTGTAATGGGGAAGAGGGCTTAATAAATGATGTTAACTTTCCGGCCTGTTTCTGCATACCTGCCGGATAAATCCCTGTTTGTAGAACCCGGTCCACAATCTCGGCGTGATGCACTGCCTGTAACAACTTAAAATATTGTTTGGTTAGTGCGTGGTCAGCTTTTTTCTCCCGTTCTCTACCTAGTTCAGCTGGCCCTTGTGGTGCGTCTTCTCCTGTAATATCAGGGAGGTTAGCTAAAATTGTAAAACGATTAGACCAAGCCGACTGCATGATCAGAATAAGTGCTTGCAGTCCGTATCCACTCCCTTGTTATTACAGAAAAGTTACCCTACCACTGCCCAAGTATTACAGTGTTTCAGGATAAAGGGATTATACCTATGGACAGTAAATGGGTTACATCATTACATCACTGATAGTATAAGTTAGAGACTTTTCCCTGAAAGAAAAAAGAGGGGGGTAAGAGGAAAGAGGTAAAAGCAGAAAAGGGATATAAAGAACCCAAAGGGACTCACAATGTTCAAGAGGCCTCCTTTGTTGGCCTTGTAAACCCTTTTAGTTGGAGACACCCAAGTCTTTTGTTGGCATAGTTTTGATGTTCCGATGTCCTTTTAGTTGTTTGTTGCTTGTAGAACCTTACTTTTCCTATTAAAAAGGTTTTAAGGTCCAAACTTTGACATAGTGGAAGGGAGTACTCACCAACCAAAAACAGGAATTCCTTATCAGAGGAAGGCCCGAGGGGCCCTTGTAGGCCCGTCCTCCCCTCCGTTGGTGTCCCGAGGCCTTGAGACCATTGATAAAAATCCAAGTCTTCACCTTTTAGTTAAAAACCAGGGGAAAAGGCTGTCCCCAAATAAAACAAAGAGTCCTTTAAATCTTTATTAGTTTCAGAGTTCTTCCATTAAAAACCTGATTTCATTCAGGAAAGAAACAAAACAAGCGGGAAACAAAGAAATAGTGCCTGACGTTTCGCGTGGTTTACGCTTCTTCAGAGGTATTAAGAGAGGCAACAAGAGAGAAAGACTTATATAGGAAAAGAATTTTTTGGAGGGAAAAGGAAAGGGGAGGAGAAGTGGGAAATGCTCTTAGTTATTCTATTGGTGTTAGTCTATCTGATGATGCCTGTCAATAGACTATAGGTAACTCCTACTTTTTCCTTTTCTACATGATGATTGGTTATTTTGATTTTGGGCATGATGTTATCCCTCAGACATTGGGCCATTCGAAATTCAGCCTTCCAATCTGGTCACAGGGATATCCCACCCTCCCATTTGGACCCGGGAGTGGCCTTACCTGAGCAGAGTTCCTAGACATAGGGGAGGATTCTAGTGGCGCTGGCTAGTTAGGTTGTGGAATTATTCTAATACTTAAGCCCTTTTGTCCCTTTTCAGACCCTCTTCTAATAGCAGGTAGTCTGGAAGGGGGGCTTAAGTTTGCACGGGCACACTTGAAGTCTCATATTCCCTAATGGTCTATACTTTCATCCCCAAATGGCCTCCCTATACAGTCTGTCATCAAGTTCAGTAAGGAGTATTCTAAATTGCAGCCAGGGAGAAAGGCCATAATTTATATAGTGCCCACTATAGGGGCAGGGAAGACACAAGTATTGTGAAATGAGAGAACCTTTATGTTCTAGTAAAGGCAAAAGATGTTTCTGGTCGGAGTCAGGGTTCAGCGCAATTGGGGTCCAGTGGGAGATCCAGAACCAGGCTAAAGATGGAGCTAGGGTTATGGCAGAAATAGGGGTGAGGGGGGTGGGGTTGAGGGTTGGGGTTAAGGGTTAGGGTTGGGGTTAGGGTTAGGGTTAGGGTTAGGGTTAGGGTTAGGGTTAGGGTTGGGGTTAGGGTTGGGGTTAGGGTTTAGGGTTGGGGTTAGGGTTGGGGTTAGGGTTAGGGTTAGGGTTAGGGTTATGGTACCTGGCATGGCCATAATCAGGTCCAGTCTCCAGGAAGACTAAAATTATCTTTAAACCAGGGTTGCAGGAGAATATGGTGTTTTAGGCCTAGAACAGTTCTCAATTCAACAGAGGAGAGAGGAGAAATCTACTTATATTGTCCTCCATGTATGTGTCTATGTGGTGAAGTATCTAGGTGTATATATATAAAATAGTTTAAAAATTCATGTTTTAGGAGTATATCTATGGATACTCCATTTCTAAGTCATATATTTGAAAGTGCTATCTATGGGGCTCTACTATAGGGAGAAAGATTATAGTCAGGAAGGTAATTAAAAGACTACACTTTGATATTACTATTTATGAAAGAAGAGGAAAAGTTTTTAGAACCATGTCTTACCTGTTTTATTAGGATAATATAAATATCCTTTTTAGACCTCCTCTCTAGGTGCTCTAAATTAGAGCTGCCAGAGAGTATATCTTGGATGTTACACTCAGAGAGCTAGATTCCATGGTCCATTAACCTCTATCATGGTGGAAAATTAAGTGCCTATACAGAGATGAGGGAAAAACCGTCCCAGGATTCCCTACTTGCATGCATAATAAATAAGGTCCCGTAGGGGACTAAATATAAGTGCACATAAAAAAGGTTTTCATTTAAAGGGGAAGTGTACCATATTTTATGCATCTAAGAGAAATACCTGTATAAGTATTTTTAATCATTTTGGATGCACAAAATAATTTAAATTAAATATATATCATTTTTGATAATTACAAAAGCTATTTCTACATGCAAAAGAGAAGAACATGCAAAATTACACCAGTTAATATGTTTCATTTCACCCATTAAAAACTCATGCATTTTTATGAAATCCTGGGTAGCATCCAAATCTCATCATGTCATCTCTGTTAACTATTTGAAGTTCATTCATAATCATATACAGTATTTCTGTGTCCGTCCTGTTATTATTTTGGAATTACCACCTGTTTTTCAAAGTACACACAACAAAATTTAAAATCACCACAGTCACTTATTGCAAATGAACATGCATATCCCCTCACATTGTATTCTTTTTAAGAAAAGAGAAAGTTTTTTTTTTGTCAAGGCCGTCTGCATCACCCTTTGGTATTCAGTCCTGTTGGGAAAAGTGTGTTAAGTTTCTGGATCCACCACCTTTCCTTCCATTTACGTTGTTTAGAAGTCCAATGGTCCCCTGACTCCAGACCCGCCATCCTAAGTGCTTGTACTGGGTGTGTTTGAAAGTGTGTATATAAATGTGTCTGTATTGTCTTCTTCCTATCTGATATAAGTGCTGTTTCAGCCTGTCCCCAAAGCTGTTTCCAGTTTCTCCTACATACTTGATCTGACACTGAGTACATATTATTATGTAGACCCCATTTGTGGTGGACTGCGTGAATGTTTGCCAAATTGGAACCCCTGTATTATTTGCCCCATGGATGTATTTTAGTGTAATGAATTGTGAGGCCGTCCATTTAGAGGGTTGGAGTGTAGAGTGCACCAATAGGTCTCTAAGACTCTTGTTCTTCCTATATGCTGCAATTACTCTAAACGGTTGTACTTGGGGAAAGATTCTTTGTAAAGTCTGAAAATTGGTTTTGACCACCGAGTTAAGTTTTACAGAAGTATTGGAGTAGGTTGTGATGAACGGAATGATCTGATCTGTAGATTTATCAACATTCCTTTCACTTCTTTCTCTCAACAGCATTTCCTTTACTTCTGTACGGATGGAACGAAGGAAGCTCCTAGGGTACCCCCTAGGCCTTAAGGCCTTAAACAGGATACGTGTAGCTGTATCAACATCTGAAGTCTCCGTACAGATTCTATAAAACCTAATAAGTTGTGACTTGACTAGGCCCCTAAATGTATGTCTAGGATGAAAACTAGACCTATGAAGTAGGGCATGTGTGTCAGTAGGTTTGAAATAGACTCTGGTACCTAAGAGCTTCCGTCCTTCCAAAGTTGGAATGAAGTAGGCCTCTGTGTCTAAAAACTCAATTTTGTCCTTCTGAATGTTATGTTTTACAGTTATAGCCGGATGATGGTTATTCAGGATCTGGATGAAGTGCGTAAATTGTTCCAATGAATGGTGCCAAAGACCAAAGATGTCATCCAGGTATCTGCAATAGAACAGTGGCAGTTGGGGGCATTTAGGAAAAACCGTTCTTTCCCATTCCGCCATATAGATGTTAGCATATGCCGGAGCGAACTTTTTACCCATTGCTGTCCCATGTACCTGCAGATAGTATTTGGCATCAAATTCAAAGTCATTACGTGTTAGGCTTAACTGTAAAAGATCTAACAACTGTTGATCTGGTCGTGCCGGGTCCGGATGCTGTTCCAGGATCTGCTTCACAGCCTGTAGGCCCAACTCAGTGTCAATATTTGTATACAGACTGTCAATGTCTATTGAAAATAAGAAGGTGTTCATGGGAGCTCTTATGTCCCTAAGCTTGTGGACAAAATGGTAAGTGTCCTTGATGTAGCTTGGATGTTTCTGGGACAGGGGATTCAAGTACAGATCCAAGAACTCTGCTACTCGGTAGGATTCACTCCCACAATCCGAAACAATAGGCCTCCCAGGGGGGATCTCATGAGGGACAGTCCATGTGCTGGGATCTTTATGTATTTTAGGTAACAAATATAGTTTTCTGGGCCTAGGGGGATTTGGGCCCAGTAAGTACAACATCTGTTTCCTATTAATAAATTTGGTGTGATACAAATCCATCACTATAGAATGAATCATATTTTGTGTATTAGTTTGTATTGACTGTGACAGAGGTGCATAATGTTTAGTATTCCCCAATTGACGATTCACTTCAAAGAGATACTGCTGTCTATCCATGATAACAATCTTGGAACCTTTGTCTGCTGGTTTGATCACTATGTCTGGGTTGTTTTTTAACATGTGAATCGCCTGGCGTTCCGCCGGAGTTAAATTATCCGGTGCCGGCCTGGTTCTATAATATCTGGGTAAGGCAGCAGCATCCCTTCGGAGCCATCTCTCCACCGGGGGAGAGTGCACTGTTTTCTGGTTCCCATCTAGATGGTTCTGTTAAAGGTGTGATGGAAACAGTTCTGTCACAGCCAAAGTAGTCCAATAATTTGATTTTGCGGTGATATTCATGAATGTCCCTCATGAGCTCCTCCACATTAATGGACCTAGGGGAAGGAACAAAAGTTAGTCCCCTCTCCAGGAGGCTGATTTCTGCAGGCCCAAGCTGTAGGGAGGAAGAAAGATTTAAGATATTAGAAGGTGTGGGAGTGGGAGGACACTTCTCCTGTCCTAGTAGTTTAACTGCTGGAGCCAATAGCGTAGTATGTTCTGTGCCGTAATTTCTGTCCAATGTATCGGGTCATGCGGGTGTACCTGAAATCTAAGAGGGTGCAAATCCAGTAATGTTGAGCAGTTCTTAGTAATATATTCATTCAGTGCCCTGAGATTATGTTGTTCCTGTACCGGTAATCTATCTGAGAAATTGATAACTGGAACATAAATCTGGGCATTGGGAAAAACTTCCCGTGCTATATTTAAAAGTTGTTGTAACTGCTTCACCGCTGTGGCCCTTTGCTGTTGTTTGTTATTGATTCCCAAGGAGAAGATTACTTTACGAGTCTCAGGGTGGGGTGGAGATTTCTTGAGTAGGCCGCACATATGATAAAATGTAGCCCCAGGGAAGCTATCAATCTGGATATCTGGAAAGGTGCATTGTGGAATGCGGCTCAAATTTGAGTCACCCAAAAAGATAATTGGTTTATATATATCTAGCTCCCATTCATGAATTTTTCTACTGCTCCTAGGGTATCTCCTTGGACATTCCCCCTGTATATTTGGTAGTTCCGGGAAGCTGGTTGTGTCCATATTGTCCCCCAATTTGTCAGGTGAGGCCCTAGCAGATCTTAGGAGGGAAGAAGGAGAAGACTCAGAATGGGTCTCATCAAGGACATAGTCCGTTTTGATTATATGACCCCTCATCATGTCTTGCAACCCCCCATTTGGCTTAGGGTTCAGAGTCATAACCGGGACAGGACTATTATTAGAAGACACCGGGAGAGGAGTATTCTGGGGGATCTCTGCGAGGGGAGAAGAGGTAATGTCATCAGTAATTTGCACTGCAACATTATTCCTGATTTCTCTAGAAAAATTCATATTACCCCCTTTATGATCCCCTTTTACCAGGGTTGTAATAGGAGCTGAGAAATCTTCACATAAATGTGTATTCATAACGGGCTTCTGCTTTATGATGGGGGCCGGGTCTCCAGAGACCACTTCCTGATTTAAAGCCAGAGGCAAGGTCACGTTCTCTATAGGCCCTCTCTGAATAGTGGGACTAGGGGATGTTAGATCCTGGGCTACATTATTGGGGTCTGTCTGCATTACCGTTGATCCCGCTTTATCTTTTAGATCCGGTACCTTGGACAGAAATTGGGCATCATAATGTATTTGCACCTCAACAGTAGTAGAAGGTATAGATGGAAGGTCAGTGGAGGCCTCTGTGGGAGATGTTTTTTCAGCTGGAACTGCTGGGATGGAGGGAGAAGAAAGCATATCTTTGACTATATTGACCGAGCTGGTAGTCAGTTTATGCTTGTACCTGGTTCTTGCCCAAGAGGTGGCTTTGGTGAGAGCTAAGGGGTCAAAATTCCCTAGGCCTTGTAATAGGTTACTTATGACCCGGTCATAGTGGTCTCTCAAAATCAGCATGTTATTTTCCATCCACATTTGAGTATTATTCTGTACTCTCACCAAAGTCTCCTGTAATGGGGAAGAGGGTTTAATAAATGATGTTAACTTTCCGGCCTGTTTCTGCATACCTGCCGGATAAATCCCTGTTTGTAGAACCCGGTCCACAATCTCGGCGTGATGCACTGCCTGTAACAACTTGAAATATTGTTTGGTTAGTGCGTGGTCAGCTTTTTTCTCCCGTTCTCTACCTAATTCAGCTGGCCCTTGTGGTGTGTCTTCTCCTGTAATATCAGGGAGGTTAGCTAAAACTGTAAAACGATTAGTCCAAGCCGACTGCATGATAAGAATAAGTGCTTGCAGTCCGTATCAACTCCCTTGTTACTACAGAAAAGTTACCCTACCACCGCCCAAGTATTACAGTACTTCAGGATAAAGGAATTCTACCTATGGACAGTAAATGGATCACAACATTACATCATTGATAGTATAAGTTAGAGACTTTTCCCTGAAAGAAAAAGAAGGTAAGAGGAAAGAGGTAAAAGCAGAAAAGGGATATAAAGAACCCAAAGGGACTCACAATATTTAAAAGGCCTCCTTTGTTGGCCTTGTAAATCCTTTTAGTTGGAAACACCCAAGTCTTTTGGTGGCATAGTCTTGATGTTCCAATGTCCTTCTAATTGTTTGTTGCTTGCAGAACCTTACATTTCTTATTAAAAAGGTTTTAAGGTCCAAACTTTGACATAGTGGAAGGGAGTACTCACCAACCAAAAAACAGGAATTCCTTATCAGAGGAAGGCCCAAGGGGCCCTTGTAGGCCCGTCCTCCCCTCCGTTGGTGTCCAGAGGCCTTGAGACCATTGATAAAAATCCAAATCTTCACCTTTTAGTTAAAAACCAGGGGAAAAGGCTGTCCCCAAATAAAACAAAGAGTCTTTTAAATCTTTATTAGTTTAGAGTTCTTCAATAAAAAACCTGATTTCATTCAGGAAAGAAACAAAACAAGCGAGAAACAAAGAAATAGTGCCTGACGTTTCGCGTGGTTTACGCTTCTTCAGAGGTATTAAGAGAGGCAACAAGAGAGAAAGACTTATATAGAAAAGAATATTTTGGAGGGAAAAGAAAAGGGGAGGAGAAGTGGGAAATGCTCTTAGTTATTCTATTGGTGTTGATCCATCTGATGATGCCTGTCAATAGACTATAGGTAACCCCTACTTTTTCCTTTTCTACCTGATGATTGGTTATTTTGGTTTTGGGCATGATGTTATCCCTCAGACATTGGGCCATTTGAAATTCAGCCTTCCAATCTGGTCACAGAGATATCCCACCCTCCCATTTGGACCCGGGAGTGGCCTTACCTGAGCAGAGTTCTTAGATGTAGGGGAGGAATCTAGTGGCGCTGGCTAGTTAGGTTGTAGAATTATTCTCAGACTTAAGTCCCTTTGTCCCTTTTCAGACCCTCTTCTAATAACAGGTAGTCTGAAAAGGGGGGGCTCAAGTTTGCACGGGCACACTTGATGTCTCCTATCCCCTAATGTTCTATAATTTCATCCCCAAATGGCCTCCCTGTACAGTCTGTCACCAAGTTCAGTAAGGAGTATTCTAAATTGCAGCTAGGGAGAAAGGTCCATAATTTATATACAGTGCCCACTATAGGGGCAGGGAAGGCACGAGTGTTATGAAATGAGAGCACCTTTATATTCCATCAAAGGCAGATGTTTCTGGTCGGAGTCAGGGTTCAAAGTAATTGGGGTCCAGTGGGAGATCCAGAACCGGACTAAAAATGAAATTAGGGTTATGGTAGAGGTAGGGGTGAGGGTTGGGGTTAGTATTAGGGTTAAGGTTAGGGTTGGGGTTAGGGTTAGGGTTAGGGTTGTTAGTATTAGGGTTAAGGTGAGGGTTGGGGTTAGGGTTAGGGTTAGGGTTGGGGTTAGGGTTAGGGTTAGGGTTAGGGTTTGTGGTTGATCCCCCACATTAGTCCTTAGTTAGGGTTAGGGTTAGGGTTAGGGTTAGGGTGGCATTAGGGTTAGCCATAATCAGGTCAGGGTCAGGGTCAGGAAGATCAAGATTATCTAAACCTAGGGTTGCAGGGTTACATTTAGGTTAGTTCTTAGGCCTAGGGTTGGTTAGGGTTAGGGTTAGGGTTAGGGTTAGGTTTTTAGGTGTATTCAAAAGAGGGAGAGTGCACCGCCTGTTGAAATCTACTTGTAGGGTTGGGTTGGGGTTAATGGATATGTGTCTATGGTTAGGTTGAAGTTAGGGTTAGGGTTGTGTATATGTAATAGATAAGGTTGGGGTTTTTAGGGTTAGGGTTATATTTGTGGATTTTCTCCATTAGTCCTTTCCCATGTGGTTGAAATGGGGGCTCAAAGGCAGGGCTATCTAGGCTGTACACTTGTCCCAATGACCTTTCTTTCTTATTTTTGATATCCTGAATTTCAGGTTCATTAATGTAGGCCTTGACTCTTTCAGGTGTGAATATTCACTGTATTTTTAAACACAACATTAGTAGTGTATGTCAGGATCATAAGGTTTTTGATTTTAGAACCCCCGTCCCAGAGGCCTGCAGATTTAGTTCCTTTTCTTTTTGTGGGTATCCAAAATATCCTTTTTTTTGTATTTAGACCTCTTGTCCCTTTTGATGTGCGATTTTCACATCAAAAGTAGCGTATGTCAGGGTTAGGGTTAGGGTTTTAGGTTAGGGTTAGGGTTAGGGTTTAGGGTTTAGGGTTAGGGTTCTGTCCAGGGTTACCCAAAATTAGGGTTAGGGTTAGGGTTAGGGTTAGGGTTAGGGTTAGGTTTTGTGGAAGTTTTCCGATGATCCCCCCCACATTAGTCCTTTCAGACCATGTGGTTGAAATGGGGGCTCAAAGGCAGGGCACGGGCCGACGCATGTTAGGCTGTACACTTGTCCCAATGACCTTTCACTTTCTTATTTTTGTTATATCCTGAATTTCAGGTTCATTATTGCTCATGTAGGCCTTGTTACTCTTTCAGGTGTGTAATATTCACTGTATTTTTAAACACAACATTAGTAGTGTATGTCAGGATCACAAGGTGTTTTGACCTTTCGACCCTAGGCCTCCACACCCCCGTCCCAGAGGCCTGCGAGATTTAGTTCTTTTTTTCTTTTTTGTGGGTATCCAAAAGTTTTCCTTTTCTTTTTGTATTTAGTAGGCCTTGTTTTCCCTTTTTGATGTGCGATTTTCACATCATTGGTGGCGTATGTCAGGGTCATAGGGTGTTCTGGCCTTTCAGCACTAGGCCACCACATCCCCGTCCTGCCAGATTTAGTTTTTATTTCTTTTTAGGCCTCCACTGGCCTTCTCTTTCTATACTTTAGTTTTTGTTGTAGTTTTCTTGCTTAGGTTTTAGTTGTGTGTAATATTCACTGTATTTTTAAACACAACATTAGTAGTGTATGTCAGGATCATAAGGTGTTTTGACCTTTCGACCCTAGGCCTCCACACCCCCGTCCCAGAGGCCTGCGAGATTTAGTTCTTTTTTCTTTTTTGTGGGTATCCAAAAGCTTTCCTTTTCTTTTTGTATTTAGTAGGCCTTGTATTCCCTTTTTGATGTGCGATTTTCACATCATTGGTGGCGTATGTCAGGGTCATAGGGTGTTCTGGCCTTTCAGCACTAGGCCACCACATCCCCGTCCTGTTTCACTGAGTTTTCTAACACTTCATTGGTGGCGTATGTCAGGGTCATAGGGTGTTCTGGCCTTTCAGCACTAGGCCACCACATCCCGTCCTGCCAGATTTAGTTTTTATTTCTTTTTTAGGCTTCCACTGGCCTTCTCTCTCTATATTTTAGTTTTTGTTGTAGTTTTCTTGCTTAGGTTTTAGTAGGCCCTGTTACTCTTTTTGATGTGCAAATTTTAACTGAATTTTAGGACACATCATCAGTAGTGTACCTCAGGATCATCGGGTGTTTCGGCCTTTCAACACTATACACCCTCCTCTGAGGCGGCCAGCCAAGGGGGATCAGGCCTCGGCTTGTGTCCCATATCCAATTGATTTTCTTTTATTAATCTTTGTTTAGTTTTTGAGGGTTTAATCAACCTCAACTTACTTTATTTTGCAGTTATCCTGCTCTTAGGTTTTTCTGCAAATTACTTTGGGTATTCTTTAGTTATCCTGCAAAAAGACTGTTTTTGCTGTTTTTGGTTGTTCCTTTTAATTTTAGGTTTTTAAACTAAATGCTATTTTTCATATCCCTTCTCCGTCCCAGGAAACGCTGGTGTAGTGCATCGTGGACAGGTGTGTGAGTGGTGCTAGCCACCGGTAGAAGACTGGGCCACCAATTAAGGTCTGTAGGCCCCAGACCACCGTCCCTGCGTGCTGTCCAAGTGGACCCAGGGGGCTGGATACTTACTTTGCTCTACCCAAGTAATCTTTGTTAACACCGCAAGGTTGCCCGATCACCTGAGTAGAGCCTGCGAGAGGGCCTCCTTCGTGGGGCTTGCTCTGGCGTTTCCCCCAAGCAGACTGTTCGTTAACACCGCAAGGTTTCCCAGTCTGCCTGATCAGGGCCCGGGAAGGTAGGTACCGTGCATTACGTCACCTCCCAGACAGCCCTGGGTGCTGGTCCTTTTCCCAGCGGATGGCTTCCCTACCTGTTCCAGCCGAGTATTCCCCAGACACTGGAACCCTTCGGGAAGCCATCAGGCTTCTACTGGGTCGGACCCACACAGCTCAATTGCCTCCTGCAGCCTAAGGCCCTAATTTAGTCTGTTCTCTTCGGACACGGTTTAGTTTTTTTCGACGTCACAAACTATGTGGTCTTTAAGAGAAGCAGTTGTACTTTCAGACGCAGAAAAAACTATGTTTTTATCTTTAATCCGTCCCCGATATTCATCTCCAAAGTTCTAATATATGATTACCCAGAGGCCCCTATTCAAATTTCTGCTTCTTTCTTTAATGTTGGTATCTTAAAATACCTTTTTGTTTCTTATTTTAAATTTCCCCACTGCGGAGTGGTTTGTTATGGAGTATATTTAGATATTATATATTTTTATACTTTAATTTGTATTTTTATTTATTCGTATTGTAATTTTCTTGTATTAATTTTGTTGGATTATGTTTATTCTTTTTAGATATGTAATTTTTTAGTATCCCTTTAAGGTTGGGGTTAAGATTAGGGTTACAGATAGAGTTAGGGTTGACCCTTAGGGTTAGGGCTAGGGTTACTGCTACATCTTAGGGTTGGAGAGTTTAGGATTATAGTTAGGGTTACTGTTCCAGTTTTTAGGGTTGGGGACTTAGGGTTAGGGTTGGGGTTAGGGTTATATTTTTAGGGTTGGGGTTTAGGGTTATATTTTTAGGGTTGGAGATTTAGGATTAGGGGTAAGATTAGGGTTACTGTTCCAGCTTAGGGTTGGGGGGCTTTAGGGTTTTAGAGTTAGGGTTAGGGTTACGGTTAGTGTTACCCTTACCGCTTAGGGTTAAGGTCTTTGGGGTTAGGGTTGGGGTTGGGGTTAGGGTTACGGTTAGGGTTAGGGTTAGGGTTAGGGTTAGGGTTAGGGTTAGGGTTAGGTTGGGTTAAAATTACTGTTTTAAAAGAAAGAGCACAAAGCTCTTTAATGCTCTGGCCTGTTGCGTGTTCCCTTTTTAAGGGGATAATAGAGATTAGGGTTAAGATTGGGGTTAGGGTTAAAACTAGGGCCCTAATAAGGGTTGGGATCAGGGCCCAGGCCCAGATTATAAATAGGGTTAGGGTTAGGGCCCCCATTAGGGTTGGGGCCGGGGTCCCAATTAGGGTTGGGGTTAGAATAGGGTTAGGGTCAGGGCCCCGCATCAGGGTTAAGATCAGGGTTAGGGTTAGGGTTGGGGTTAGGGTTAGGGTTAGGGTTAGGGCCAGGGTTAGGGTTAGGGTTAGGGTTAGGGTTAGGGTTAGGTTTTGTGGAAGTTTTCCGATGATCCCCCCCACATTAGTCCTTTCAGACCATGTGGTTGAAATGGGGGCTCAAAGGCAGGGCACGGGGACGACGCATGTTAGGCTGTACACTTGTCCCAATGACCTTTTTCACTTCAGGTTCATTATTTTCAGGTTCATTATTGCTCATGTAGGCCTCAACTCTTTCAGGTGTGTAATATTCACTGTATTTTTAAACACAACATTAGCAGTGTATGTCAGGATCACGAGGTGTTTTGACCTTTCGACCCTAGGCCTCCACACCCCGCGGGGAAGAGGCCTGGAAAGATTTAATTCTTTTTTTTTTTTGTGGTATCCAAAGGCTTTCCTTTTCTTTTTGTATTTAGTAGGCCTTGTATTCTCTTTTGATGTGCGATTTTCACATCATTGGTGGCGTATGTCAGGGTCATAGGGTGTTCTGGCCTTTCAGCACTAGGCCACCACATCCCCGTCCTGCCAGATTTAGTTTTTATTTCTTTTTAGGCCTCCAACTGGCCTTTCTTTTCTTACATTAGTTATTATTGTTGTAGTTTTCTTGTTTAGGTTTTAGTTGTGTGTAATATTCACTGTATTTTTAAACACAACATTAGTAGTGTATGTCAGGATCATAAGGTGTTTTGACCTTTCGACCCTAGGCCTCCACACCCCGTCCCAGAGGCCTTAGATTTAGTTCTTTTTTTCTTTTTGTGGGTATCCAAAAGCTTTCCTTTTCTTTTTGTATTTAGTAGGCCTTGTATTCTCTTTTTGATGTGCGATTTTCACATCATTGGTGGCGTATGTCAGGGTCATAGGGTGTTCTGGCCTTTCAGCACTAGGCCACCACATCCCCGTCCTACCAGATTTAGTTTTTATTTCTTTTTAGGCCTCCACTGGCCTTCTTTTGTTTCTATACATTAGTTATTGTTGTAGTTTTCTTGCTTAGGTTTTAGTTGTGTGTAATATTCACTGTATTTTTAAACACAACATTAGTAGTGTATGTCAGGATCATAAGGTGTTTTGACCTTTCGACCCTAGGCCTCCACACCCCCGTCCCAGAGGCCTGCGAGATTTAGTTCTTTTTTTTCTTTTTTGTGGGTATCCAAAAGCTTTCCTTTTCTTTTTGTATTTAGTAGGCCTTGTATTCCCTTTTTGATGTGCGATTTTCACATCATTGGTGGCGTATGTCAGGGTCATAGGGTGTTCTGGCCTTTCAGCACTAGGCCACCACATCCCCGTCCTACCAGATTTAGTTTTTATTTCTTTTTAGGCCTCCACTGGCCTTCTCTTTCTATACTTTAGTTTTTGTTGTAGTTTTCTTGTTTAGGTTTTAGTAGGCCCTGTTACTCTTTTTGATGTGCAAATTTTATCTGAATTTTAGGACACATCATCAGTAGTGTACCTCAGGATCATCGGGTGTTTCGGCCTTTCAACACTATACACCCTCCTCTGAGGCGGCCAGCCAAGGGAGATCAGGCCTCGGCTTGTGTCCCATATCCAATTGATTTTCTTTTATTAATCTTTGTTTAGTTTTTGAGGGTTTAATCAACCTCAACTTACTTTATTATTTTTCAGTTATCCTGCTCTTAGGTTTTTCTGCAAATTACTTTGGGTATTCTTTAGTTATCCTGCAAAAAGACTGTTTTTGCTGTTTTTAGTTGTTCCTTTTTATTTTAGGTTTTTAAGCTAAATGCTATTTTTCATATCCCTTCTCCGGGTTCCAGGAAACGCGCTGGTGTAGTGCATCGTGGACAGGTGTGTGAGTGGTGCTAGCCACCGGTAGAAGACTGGGCCACCAATTAAGGTCTGTAGGCCCCAGACCACCGTCCCTGCGTGCTGTCCAAGTGGACCCAGGGGGGCTGGATACTTACTTTTGCTCTACCCAAGTAATCTTTGTTAACACCGCAAGGTTGCCCGATCACCTGAGTAGAGCCTGCGAGAGGGCCTCCCTTCGTGGGGCTTGCTCTGGCGTTTCCCCCAAGCAGACTGTTCGTTAACACCGCAAGGTTTCCCAGTCTGCCTGATCAGGGCCCGGGAAGGTAGGTACCGTGCATTACGTCACCTCCCAGACAGCCCTGGGTGCTGGTCCTTTTTCCCAGCGGATGGCTTCCCTACCTGTTCCAGCCGAGTATTCCCCAGACACTGGAACCCTTCGGGAAGCCATCAGGCTTCTACTGGGTCGGACCCACACAGCTCAATTGCCTCCTGCATCCTAAGGCCCTAATTTAGTCTGTTCTCTTCGGACACGGTTTAGTTTTTTCCGACGTCACAAACTATGTGGTCTTTAAGAGAAGCAGTTGTACTTTCAGACGCAGAAAAAACTATGTTTTTATCTTTAATCCTTCCCGAGATATTCATCTCCAAAGTTCCAATATATGATTACCCAGATGCCCCTATTCAAATTTCTGCTTCTTTCTTTAATGTTGGTATCTTAAAATACCTTTTTGTTTCTAATTTTAAATTTCCCCACTGCGGAGTAGTTTGTTATGGAGTATATTTAGATATTATATATTTTTATACTTTAATTTGTATTTTTATTTATTCTTATTGTAATTTTCTTGTATTAATTTTATTAGATTATGTTTATTCTTTTTAAATATGTAATTTTTTAGTATCTCTTTAGGGTTGGGGTTAAGATTAGGGTTACGGATAGAGTTAGGGTTGACCCTTAGGGTTAGGGCTAGGGTTACTGCTACCGCTTAGGGTTGGAGAGCTTAGGATTAGGGTTTAGAGTTATAGTTAGGGTTACTGTTCCAGTTTTTTAGGGTTGGGGGACTTAGGGTTAGGGTTGGGGTTAGGGTTACAGTTTAGGGTTGGAGAGTTAAGATTAGGGTTACTGTTACCATTTTTAGGGGAACTTGGTTAAGGTTAGGGTTGGGGTTAGGGTTACCCTTATAGTGTTAAGGTTTGGGATTTAGGGTTAGAGATAGGGTTAGGGTTACGGTTAGTGTTACCCTTACCGCTTAGGGTTAAGGGTTTTAGGGTTAGGGTTAGGGTTAGGGTTAGGGTAGGGTTAGGGTTAGGGTTAGGGTTAGGGTTAGGGTTAGGGTTAGGGTTTAGGGTTTAGGGTTAGGGTTAGGGTTAGGGTTAGGGTTAGGGTTAGGGTTAGGGTTCTGTCCAGCGACCCTTTTCGTAACATTTTGACTCAATTCTTATATATCTTTTCCATTAAAGCTAATTTTTTTTGTGTCAAATGACAGGGTATCCACTCCGCCCGGTCATAACCCTAATGTTAAGTCTATGGGAATTCACCTTTTTGACGTTTTCCGACACTTTTCGTACATTTTCATTACACTTTCCAACCACCAGGTGGCGCATGTGAGCACAGGTTCGTAATGATGCCAATCGTACTTTACTAGTAAAATTCATAATATTTAATCATCTGAGTTTACATTTTAGTCACAACTGACGACTTAATTAACTAAAATGTTATTTTTATTAATGTCAAAACTCTGATGTGTCAATTCGTGGGCATGAAATACAGCATCACTTTATATTAAACTTGATGACATTTGATCTCGTTCTTAACTGAGTTAAGAAAAGCTGCATTTAGGTGACATTTGACATCATTATTAAAAAAAGTTAGGAAAAGCATCATTTTTGTTAAATCTGATGTCATTATTAACTGAGTTAAGAAAAGCATCATTTAGTTGAAAATTTAACATCGTTATTTTAAAAAGTTAAGAAAAGCATCGTTTTTTGTGAAATTTGATGTCATTTTTAACAAGCAAAGTTCAGAAAAACGTCATTTTATACGAAACGATGTCATTTTGATAACAATATTAACCTGGGTTAAACTTTAGGTCAAAGTCATTTAAAAATAATGACAGTTCAATTCTGCCTATACAATGAGCAGTATTCAAGTGGGCACTGGTCTGTGAATCGACTAAGTGTCAATTCATGCATGAATAAAAGCATCATTTCACGTGAAATTTGACGTCATTCTAAATAACACGAGAAGAATCATTTAGATTAAAATTTAACATCGTTATTGTACAAAGTTAAGAAAAGCATCATTTTTGTGAAATTTGATGTCATTTTTAACAACCAAAGTTCAGAAAAGCATCATTTTATAAGAAACGATGTCATTTTGATAACAATATTAACCTGGGTTAAACTTTAGGTCAAAATCATTTAAAAATGTTAACAGTTTACTTCTGACTATACAATGAGCAGTATTCAAGTGGGCACTGGTCCGTGAAACGACTAAGTGTCACTTCGCGTGCATGAATAAAAGCATCATTTTATGTGAAATTTGACATCATTCCTAATTTTGAGAAGCATCATTGAAGTGAAATTTGACGTCATTTTTAAAAAAAAAAATAAAGAAAAGGCTTATTTTTTGTGAAATGTGATGTCATTTTTAACAAGTTAAGTTCAGAAAAGCGTCATTTTATAAGAAATGATGTCATTTTGATAACAATATTAACCTGGGTTAGACTTGAGGTCACAATCATTTAAAAATAATGACAGTTCAATTCAGCCTATACAATGAGCAGTATTCAAGTGGGCACTGGTCTGTGAATCGACTAAGTGTCAATTCGAGTGCCTGAATAAAACCATCATTTCACGTGAAATTTGACGGCATTCCAAATAACACAAGAAGGATCATTTAGATGAAAATTTAATATCCTTATTTTACAAAGTTAAGAAAAGCATCATTTTTGTGAAATTTGATGTCATTTTTAACAAGCAAAGTTCAGAAAAGCGTCATTTTATGAGAAACGATGTCATTTTTGATAACAATATTAACCTGGATTAGACTTGAGGTCAAAATCATTTAAAAATAATGACAGTTCAATTCAGCCTATACAATGAGCAGTATTCAAGTGGGCACTGGTCTGTGAATCGACTAAGTGTCAATTCGAGTGCCTGAATAAAACCATCATTTCACGTGAAATTTGCCGTCATTCTAAATAATACGAGAAGGATCATTTAGATGAAAATTTAACATCCTTGTTTTAAAAAGTTAAGAAAAGTATCATTTTTGTTAAATTTGATGTCATTATTAACTGAGTTAAGAAAAGCGGCATTTAGGTGACATTTGACATCATTATTAAAAAAAGTTAAGAAAAGCATCATTTTTGTTAAATCTGATGTCATTATTAACTGAGTTAAGAAAAGCATCATTTAGTTGAAAATTTAACATCGTTATTTTAAAAAGTTAAGAAAAGTATCGTTTTTTGTGAAATTTGATGTCATTTTTAACAAGCAAAGTTCAGAAAAGCGTCATTTTATACGAAACGATGTCATTTTGATAACAATATTAACCTGGGTTAAACTTTAGGTCAAAATCATTTAAAAATGATGACAGTTTAATTCTGCCTTTACAATGAGTAGTATTCAAGTGGGCACTGGTCCGTGAAACGACTAAGTGTCACTTCGTGTGCGTGAATAAAAGCATCATTTTATGTGAAATTTGACATCATTCCTAATTTTGAGAAGCATCATTCAAGTGAAATTTGACATCCTTTTTTAAAAAAGTAAAGAAAAGGCTTATTTTTTTGTGAAATTTGATGTCATTTTTAACAAGCAAAGTTCAGAAAAGCATCATTTTATACGATACGATGTCATTTTGATAACAATATTAACCTGGGTTAGACTTGAGATCAAAATCATTTAAAAATTATGACAGTTCAATTCAGCCTATACAATGAGCAGTATTCAAGTGGGCACTGGTCTGTGAAACGACCAAGTGTCACTTCGCGTGCGTGAATAAAAGCATCATATTTGTGAAATTTGACATCATTCTTAACTGAGTTAAGAAAAGCATCATTTAGGTGAAAATTTAACATTGTTATTTAAAAAAGTTAAGAAAAGCGTCATTCTAAATAATACGAGAAGGATCATTTAGGTGAAAATTTAACATGCTTGTTTTAAAAAGTTAGGAAAAGTATCATTTTTGTTAAATTTGATGTCATTATTAACTGAGTTAAGAAAAGCATCATTTAGGTGAAAATTTAACACCAGTATTTAAAAAAGCTAAGAAAAGCATCATTTTTTGTGAAATTTGATGTCATTATTAACTGAGTTAAGAGAATCATCATTTATGTGACACTTCACGTCATTGGTATTTCTGGAAAAAAGGTTTTTGATGGTTGCGATTGGATATCAGTGTGGCATTGAGTGAAGGGTTAACACACGTCGAGTTCTGATTGGTTTAAAAAAAAGGAGGGAAAATGCTGAGGATGTAGGGTAATGTAGTTGTCTGTATTAGTGATTCTGAGTCTAATTAGCTCCATGCTTCCAGGCAAAAAATGTGCCAAAATTCACCAGAGAGGAAAGGATACTACATTACCCAACATGCTGAGGATGTTGGGTAATGTAGTTGTTTGTTGTACCTATTAGAGATTATGAGTCTAAGTAGTTCTAAGCTTCCAGAAAAAAAATGTGCCAAAATTCACCAGAGAGGAGCACGGTCTCCTCTGTTTACGGGTGTCATCTCCCGTCACTAGAGAGCGCACGTGCCGAGTTTGGGAGCCCTAGCTCATTGGCTTCCCATATCCGTGGGGGGAAACGTTACGTTGAGGCCTACCACTGACTTAACGTTGCCTACAGTAATTACTTGGAAAAATTGCCAAAATTCACCAGGGTGGAGCACGGTCTTAAGTTTTTGCACGTGTCATCTCCTGTCACGAGAGAGTGCGAGTGCCACGTTTGGAAGCCCTAGCTCATTGGCTTCCCATATCCGTGGGGGGAAATGTTACGTTGAGGCATACCATTGACTTTACATTGCCTACAGTAATAATTTGAAAAAATTGCCAAAATTCACCAGAGAGGAGCACGGTCTCCATCGTTTACGGGTGTCATCTCCAAAATTAGGGTTAGGGTTAGGGTTAGGGTTAGGGTTAGGGTTAGGGTTAGGGTTAGGGTTAGGGTTAGGGGTTAGGGTTAGGGTTTGTGGAAGTTTTCCGATGATACCCCCCACATTAGTCCTTTCAGACCACGTGGTTGAAATGGGGCTCAAAGGCAGGGCACGGGCCGACGCATGTTAGGCTGTACACTTGTCCCAATGACCTTTCACTTTCTTATTTTCAGGTTCATTATTGCTCATGTAGGCCTCGTTACTCTTTCAGGTGTGTAATATTCACTGTATTTTTAAACACAACATTAGCAGTGTATGTCAGGATCACAAGGTGTTTTGACCTTTCGACCCTAGGCCTCCACACCCCCGTCCCAGAGGCCTGCGAGATTTAGTTCTTTTTTCTTTTTGTGGGTATCCAAAAGCTTTCCTTTTCTTTTTGTATTTAGTAGGCCTTGTTTTCCCTTTTTGATGTGCGATTTTCACATCATTGGTGGCGTATGTCAGGGTCAGAGGGTGTTCTGGCCTTTCAGCACTAGGCCACCACATCCCCGTCCTGTTTCACTGAGTTTTCTAACACTTCATTGGTGGCGTATGTCAGGGTCATAGGGTGTTCTGGCCTTTCAGCACTAGGCCACCACATCCCCGTCCTGTTTCACTGAGTTTTCTAACACTTCATTGGTGGCGTATGTCAGGGTCATAGGGTGTTCTGGCCTTTCAGCACTAGGCCACCACATCCCCGTCCTGCCAGATTTAGTTTTTATTTCTTTTAGGCCTCCACTGGCCTTCTCTTTCTATACTTTAGTTTTTGTTATAGTTTTCTTGCTTTAGGTTTTAGTAGGCCCTGTTACTCTTTTGATGTGCAATTTTAACTGAATTTTAGGACACATCATCAGTAGTGTACCTCAGGATCATCGGGTGTTTCGGCCTTTCAACACTATACACCCTCCTCTGAGGCGGCCAGCCAAGGGAGATCAGGCCTCGGCTTGTGTCCCATATCCAATTGATTTTCTTTTATTAATCTTTGTTTAGTTTTTGAGGTTTAATCAACCTCAACTTACTTTGGTTATTTTTCAGTTATCCTGCTCTTAGGTTTTTCTGCAAATTATTTTGGGTATTCTTTAGTTCTCCTGCAAAACAGACTGTTTTTGCTGTTTTTAGTTGTTCCTTTTTATTTTAGGTTTTTAAGCTAAATGCTATTTTTCATATCCCTTCTCCGAATCCCAGGAAACGCGCTGGTGTAGTGCATCGTGGACAGGTGCGTGAGTGGTGCTAGCCACCGGTAGAAGACTGGGCCACCAATTAAGGTCTGTAGGCCCCAGACCACCGTCCCTGCGTGCTGTCCAAGTGGACCCAGGGGGGCTGGATACTTACTTTGCTCTACCCAAGTAATCTTTGTTAACACCGCAAGGTTGCCCGATCACCTGAGTAGAGCCTGCGAGAGGGCCTCCCTTCGTGGGGCTTGCTCTGGCGTTTCCCCCAAGCAGACTGTTCGTTAACACCGCAAGGTTTCCCAGTCTGCTTGATCAGGGCCCCCGGAAGGTAGGTACCGTGCATTACGTCACCTCCCAGACAGCCCTGGGTGCTGGTCCTTTTTCCCAGCGGATGGCTTCCCTACCTGTTCCAGCCGAGTATTCCCCAGACACTGGAACCCTTCGGGAAGCCATCAGGCTTCTACTGGGTCGGACCCACAGCTCAATTGCCTCCCTGCATCCTAAGGCCCTAATTTAGTCTGTTCTCTTCGGACACGGTTTAGTTTTTCCGACCTCACAAACTATGTGGTCTTTAAGAGAAGCAGTTGTACTTTCAGACGAGAAAAACTATGTTTTTATCTTTAATCCTTCCCGAGATATTCATCTCCAAAGTTCCAATATATGATTACCCAGAGGCCCCTATTCAAATTTCTGCTTCTTTCTTTAATGTTGGTATCTTAAAATACCTTTTTGTTTCTAATTTTAAATTTCCCCACTGCGGAGTGGTTTGTTATGGAGTATATTTAGATATTATATATTTTTATACTTTAATTTGTATTTTTATTTATTCTTATTGTAATTTTCTTGTATTAATTTTATTAGATTATGTTTATTCTTTTTAAATATGTAATTTTTTAGTATCTCTTTAGGGTTGGGGTTAAGATTAGGGTTACGGATAGAGTTAGGGTTGACCCTTAGGGTTAGGGCTAGGGTTACTGCTACCGCTTAGGGTTGGAGAGCTTAGGATTAGGGTTTAGAGTTATAGTTAGGGTTACTGTTCCAGTTTTTTAGGGTTGGGGGACTTAGGGTTAGGGTTGGGGTTAGGGTTACAGTTTAGGGTTGGAGAGTTAAGATTAGGGTTACTGTTACCATTTTTAGGGAACTTGGTTAAGGTTAGGGTTGGGGTTAGGGTTACCCTTATAGTGTTAAGGTTTGGGATTTAGGGTTAGAGATAGGGTTAGGGTTACGGTTAGTGTTACCCTTACCGCTTAGGGTTAAGGGTTTTAGGGTTAGGGTTGGGGTTAGGGTTGCGGTTAGGGTTAGGGTTAGGGTTAGGGTTAGGGTTAGGGTTAGGGTTAGGGTTAGGGTTAGGGTTAGGGTTAGGGTTAGGGTTAGGGTTAGGCTGTAGGACTATTCTAAATTTATCGCTCATTATCCTACTACAGATCCTCCTACACCGGTGGGTAATCTGGGTTGGAAGAGCTGAATTTGCACGGGCACACTAAATCTTTCTATTCCTTTATAACTTGTATTTTGTACTCCGATAGTTCCCTGGTTTTAATTTGTATTGGGGAAAAGGGGCCAACTCTCCTATATCCTATTTTTAAGTTTTAGGGAGGGCATTAAACTGTGTACTTTGTGAAATAAGAGACCCTAGATGTCTTGTTAGAGTCCAAGATGGTCGTGGTCATTGTTCGGGTCTGGAACTGTTGGGGTCCGGTGGAGGATCCAAAAAGCAGCTGGAATTAGGGTTAGGGTTGGGACAAGAACAAGGGTTAAGGTGAGGGTTAGGGTTGGGGTGAGGTTAGGGTTGGGACTGAGGATCGGGTTGAGGTTAGGGTTGGGGTTAGGGTTAAGGTAAGGGTTGGGGTGAGGGTTGGGGTTAGGGTTAAGGTAAGGGTTGGGGTGAGGGTTGGGGTTAGGGTTAAGGTAAGGGTTGGGG
Organism: Megalops atlanticus; assembly: GCA_019176425.1. Classification (NCBI taxonomy): domain Eukaryota; kingdom Metazoa; phylum Chordata; class Actinopteri; order Elopiformes; family Megalopidae; genus Megalops; species Megalops atlanticus. The sequence goes on from CM032885.1 coordinate 38,542,887, forward strand.
TTAGGGTTAAGGTTAGGGTTATGGTTAGGGTTGGGGGCCTGGTCTGGCCATAATCAGGTCCAAAACCCAGAGTCCCCAAGATCAAACATAGACACAGGGCTGAAACCAGGTGCGGTAGCTCAGGCCTAAGATGCTTATAGTTTTATGGGGGGGAGGGGCAAGAAAGAGAAAGTGTAAGGTCTAAGGCTCCCTTGCCTCTCTATGTGGTGCCATATTAAAGAATATGTGCTAAAAATGATAAAGTTTATCTATGACCTTTATAATAAAAATATTAATAAATAATCTAATTCATTATTTTATAAACAGAAGTGCTATTTGGAGGAAGACCCTCCTTATATTAAAAAAAAAAAAAAGTGAAGTCTAGACTGCATAGAGAACTAATCTAAAGTGCTATAGAAGGGAGGTTCTTATTTTGGGACCACAACTTACCTTTTTAGGATATTGGACATATCCTTCTAATTTCCACTTTTGGGTACTCTAAATAGAGTTCCCCATCAGAAACTCCATAAAGGAGTTATTTCTGGTTGAAATTTGCTAAGCCCAGACAAAACTAGGTTCTGTGATCCCCAAACCTCTGTCACGGTGGAAATTGTCATGCCATCTGGAGATGGAGGAGTAACTGTCCCAGGATTCCCTGCTCGCATGCATAATAAGTAAGGTCCCGTAGGGGACATAATATAAGTGCACTCAAAAAAAGTTTTCCATTTAAAGGGCCAGTGTCTGGTATTCTATGCATCCAGAAGAAATACCTGTATAAGCATTTTTTATTTATTTTGGATGCATAGATTTTATTTAATATATTCACATCCTTTTTCTCCATGCAAAACACTTTTTCTTCATGCAAAAGAAAGAGAAACATGTAAAAATCACACATATTAAATAACATGTTTCATTTCACCCCTTAAATCCTCATGCTTATTTCATTAAAGACAACACAAAATCTCAATCTCCTAATGGCATTTATATTAACATTCTCTTTTTTTGATTTTATAATAGAGTAGTTCTATACAAGTCCAGTTTTGTGTTACTGCCGGATTACCATCAGTATTTCAAAGCACACACATATAAATATTAAAGTTCAGAGTCACCACAATCACTTGTTATATTTAAACCCATAAAACTTCTTAAAATTCATTAGATGTCAGTTACCAGGCCATTCCTATCACTCTCTGGTATTCAGTCCTGTTGGGAAAAGAGTATTAAGTTTTTGGATCCAACACCTTTCCTTCCATTTGCGTTGTTTAAGTGTCCAGTGCACACCTGACTCCAGGCCCGCCATCCTAAGTGCTTGTACTGAATGTGTGTGAAAATGTGTATATAAATGAGTCCGTATTACTGCCCTCCCAATTTGATATAAGTTAGGGTTAGGGTTAGGGTTAGGGTTAGGGTTAGGGTTAGGGTTGGGGTTAGGGTTAGGGTTAGGGTTAGGGTTAGGGTTAGGTTTTGTGGAAGTTTTCCGATGATCCCCCACATTAGTCCTTTCAGACCATGTGGTTGAAATGGGGCTCAAAGGCAGGGCACGGGCCGACGCATGTTAGGCTGTACACTTGTCCCAATGACCTTTCACTTTCTTATTTTCAGGTTCATTATTGCTCATGTAGGCCTCGTTACTCTTTCAGGTGTGTAATATTCACTGTATTTTTAAACACAACATTAGCAGTGTATGTCAGGATCACAAGGTGTTTTGACCTTTCGACCCTAGGCCTCCACACCCCCGTCCCAGAGGCCTGCGAGATTTAGTTCTTTTTTCTTTTTGTGGGTATCCAAAAGCTTTCCTTTTCTTTTTGTATTTAGTAGGCCTTGTTTTCCCTTTTTGATGTGCGATTTTCACATCATTGGTGGCGTATGTCAGGGTCAGAGGGTGTTCTGGCCTTTCAGCACTAGGCCACCACATCCCCGTCCTGTTTCACTGAGTTTTCTAACACTTCATTGGTGGCGTATGTCAGGGTCATAGGGTGTTCTGGCCTTTCAGCACTAGGCCACCACATCCCCGTCCTGTTTCACTGAGTTTTCTAACACTTCATTGGTGGCGTATGTCAGGGTCATAGGGTGTTCTGGCCTTTCAGCACTAGGCCACCACATCCCCGTCCTGCCAGATTTAGTTTTTTGTTTCTTTTTAGGCCTCCACTGGCCTTCTCTTTCTATACTTTAGTTTTTGTTATAGTTTTCTTGCTTTAGGTTTTAGTAGGCCCTGTTACTCTTTTGATGTGCAATTTTAACTGAATTTTAGG
>CM032885.1:38545617-38574415 GCA_019176425.1 Megalops atlanticus
GAGAATAGCAGTGAACACAGTACATTCCTTTGAATGAAATAATGTGTGTTCAAACCAGTTTTGCATATAAGAAGATAAAGCGCACACCTATAATGCCAGTATGACAATGGTTTTTATAGCAACAAGTTAATTATTACACCATGTTCAGATGTGGCTTGGCATTTTGTGCATGTAATTCTATTCAGGTGTCCTTATTATTGTACTCGGCTGTGTAAATTTGCCTGTAAGTCACTCTGGATAACAGCATCTGCTAAATGACTAAATGTAATGTGATGTACTTCAGCTAAGTGGGAAAAAGCTTTTTGATATGCTCATTTATAAATTGATCAATTCTTGTTTTCAGCGTGCTTTTATTTGAAAAGTGGCAGATGGCCACCTGGTTGGGCTAATCATCTTCACTGAATCAGTTTAGTGTCAGTACTCTGGCCCCCTAGCTGTTGTTTTTTCTGTTCTCCCCATCCGTCATTGTTGTCCATGTGCTTTTGTTTATTGTTTTCCTTATGTTCCAGCCCTGCCCTGATCTCCGCCCGGTCCCCGCCTGCCTGATTGCCTGACCACCTCCACCTGCCAGCCTGCTCACCTGCTTCCCATCATCTCGTCAGCTCAGCCCTATACAACACCCTGCTTGTCCCTGTCTCATTGCTAGTTCGTGGCAGTGTTTCGTGCCTGTTTTGTCCCTGCCGTTTCTTGCCAGTGAGATCGCCTGTTTTCGACCCTGCCCGTTGCCCTGACCTTGTTTCTGACTGCCGCCTTGCCCGGATTGCCTCATTGCCTGCCTGCCTGGTTCCTGACTCTGCCTGTTCTTGATTTGCTATTCTGGCTAACAATCTCAGTAAAGCCGCTCAGAACCTGAAGCTCTCGTCGTCCGCATTTGAGTCCTTGCCAGAGCCGTGGCAGTTTAGATCTACCCCCAAGTCTGTTGAGTAACCAGAATGGGGTTGCTCTGCTCCACAGAGGACAAGGGGTTGTTTCTTCATAAAGGCCCTGCATTTTTAGAGGGCCATGTGTACTGGCTGTCTCTTTCTGACTATCTGACAACAGTAGATTTGTCTGGCTCCACAAAACCCATAAAGATCTGTTTCTCAAAAGCAAAAAAGCAAGTTCATCCTGCAAGTGTGACAGCATAAATACTCTATTATCTTAATGTACAATCTGCAAACTTATATGCTTTCGTAAAATGTTTGTGGGACTTCTGCTAAGGCTTCATTGTATTAATTCAAAGATTCAAAGACTGCTTTCTACCTTCTCTTCCCTCCTCAATCCTCTGCCTCCTGATCTCTCTGTGGATGACTTTGCAGTTCATTTCAGCTGAAAGATTATAAACACTTGAAGGTCCCTCCATTCCCTACAGCCCTCATATCTCCCTCTTCCCCTTTTTCCTCCCTCCCACTCACCACCTTCTCTCTCTAAATTCTCTCCACTCTCAGATATTGATGTAGCTCATCTCCTCACAGCACATGGACCTACCCACCTGTGCCCTGGATCCCATTCCCTCACCTCTTCTGTAAACCATCTCTCTCAACCTTCTGCCATTCATATCCAGTCTGATGAATTTGTCACTCTCCACTCCACTCTCCTGAAGTGTCTACAACACTTGAACGAACTGTGCCTAACCAACTATCCTCCCTTCTCTTTCAAAACAACCTTCTTGACCCTTTTCAGTCTGGTTTCAGGGCTGGTCATTCCACAGAGACTGCTCTGTTCTCCATTACTGAGGCTCTTCAATCAGCCAGAGCATCCTCCCACTCCTCAGTCGTAATTCTTCTAGACCTTTCTGCAGCCTTTAATACAGTGGACACACTCTACTTCTGTCTACCCTGGCTACGTTGGAACGCTTGCAGCTCTTCTTTGGGTTGAATCCTACCCCTCTGGATGCTCTTGCAAGGTATCCTGGAATACTGGGTTGTCTAGACCCCACAGTCTGTCTAGGGTTGTCCCTCAAAGCTCTGTAGTCTGCCCCCTCTTCTTCTCTCTTTACATGCAATCTCTTGGTTGTCATCTCCTCCCATGGCTTTTCATACCACTTCTATGCTGACGAAGCACAATTTTTCCTGTCTTTTCCACCATCTGATACACAGGTTTCTGCAAGCATCTCAGCTTGCCTGAAAGACATTTCACAGTGGATGGTGGACGACCACCTAAAGCTTAATCTGGCTAAAATTGGGATGCTTTTCAGTCCATCCAGATCTTAATTGTTTCAAGATCTCTCCCTGAAGTCTTATCACCAATGGCACTATGAAAAGCCTTGGTGCAATACGTGATAGCCAACTGTTCTTCTCCTCTCAGGTTTTAGCAGTGAGTTGAGCATGCAGATTTTTTTTGTACAACATTGGAAGGATCTGCCCCTACCTCACTATGCATTCTACGCAGCTCCTATTTCAGGTCCTGGTCCTCTCACTCCTGGACTACTGTAACTTCCTCTTTGCTTGTCTCCCTGTCTGTGCCGTCATGCTCCTACAAATAATCCAGAATGCAGCTGCATGACTTGTTCCTTGTTTCCTGTTATTGCTTGCATTGTGTATAAAACCTTGGTGCTAGCATACAGCAACCAAGGGGCAACAGTTGCTCTGCTCAGACACAATCCCTGCCTTTACTGGTCTCTCAGTGGTGGAATGAACTCCCCACGGGTGTCAGGACAATAGAATTGCTGGCAAGCCTCCAACGCAGACTGAAGACCTACCTCTTCAGAGTGCGCCTCGGTTACATCTGCTCATTTTACTTGTAGTATGATGATGTGTTTTGTATTCTGTGATCTAGCTGTATGGTAGTATTCTTAGCTTCCCTGGCCTAGTCGGGTTGCACAAGTAAACTTGGGGTAGGGATTGAATAGTGTTATGCTCGCAGTCACTGGTCTGGGAGTGTTGTTAGACTGGCCAAACACTGTTGATCATTCCACTTGAATGGATACACTTATGTTCTATTGTGCTGGAAGTCGCTCTGTAAAAGAGCGTCCGCTAAATGAATGTAATGTAATGTTTTGATGTACACTCTTAGAAAAAAGGTTCTTACCAGAACCATACAAGGTTCTTGTCCCCATGGGAACTTTTATGGTTCTAGGTTGCAGTCCTCATGTGATCTCTATAACATACAAACACTGTATAACACTGAGATCATATAAAATATATACAGGGCCGACCCAAGCCTTTAGGGGGACCTAAGCAGAATTTGAGTTGGGGGCCCCCCACTGCCTCGGCACCGCCAATACTATTGATTATTGTCTATGCTGGATCATTCACAGACCTACTGTAAATCTAACACACCCATTATCAATTTTCAAAATGCAGTTAACGTCCGTTACAGTGTGTATGAATCTGACACCAGCTCTGATAGAGGCAGCGGGAATTGATTAAACCAGTAGTATTAGCTTGCCAGGCCGTTAACATAACATTGCATTTTTGTATGATTACCATTGACATAATATATCACCAAAAAAAAAACAAAACATTTCAAGCTCTTGTGGGACATTTCAAGCGCTCTTGGGGGCCCTCTGGTGGCCACAGGGGCCCTAAGCAGGCGCTTAGTTCGCTTGCGCGTTGGGCCGGCCCTGAATGTAGTTATGGACTGTACCCTCATTCATTCTGGATAAATGTGTCAGCTCAGTGTAATATATTATGTATTATAACATGAAAACTCAAGCACTACAACTTACAAATACTGCTTTATCAACCCTTGCCTCTCCACTATCACCACTCTCCCACATCCGAACACACCCAAATAACAATTGAGTCCTTGATGATGAGGATCTCATACTAACACCCATGTTTTAAAAATGTTTTCACATTACTGAATAATGTCTGTTGCTGAAGTTTAAACTGAAGTTTAAGTTTAAAGCTGAAGTTTAGTATATCACAGTACTAAAATAACCAGCGCCATGATGATAACTGACAAAGTGCTACACTGGCGAGTCTTGAAAACTTGCTTTGCTGTTCAGCGATATGTAATAAATTTTATTACTTTATGTTTTACAAAAAATTGCGATTAGAATGTTACATATTAACTGAGGTGACTTTAACTGAACCGTTTGTCAAATGCAAACTTTGCATGCCTCTGTGGGGTCATGTCTTGTGAGTTCACTAGATATTCAAGAAAATGAACTGCAGCATGATAAAAATAGTTGTGTTCATTTTCTAGTGAATATAATGAATAGCTCTTTGAATATAGATTACATTAGGGCAACCTCTACAGTGATACTCTTGTTTCAGGGGACCAACTGTATGCAAACTATAAAGCATAGTAAGGATACGTTCTGTGAAGCAAAGCCACAAGGGTCAGTATTTATTGTTTCCTAGTAAAAGACATTATCCGTTCAACCACACACAATGTTCAGGACTTTTCATGTAAATTTTCATTATATATTTGTGAACACCATTTTCATTATAGTGTGGAATTTTGCTATAAACATTGCCAAAGGTAAAAGTCTCATCTAAACACACTGTAAAACCGAACAAGTTCAGAGTACTCATAACTTTTGTCGTAACCAATTACCTAAGAAAATTTAAGTACCTGTAATATTTTTTTAAACTAAACTTTAATTTAAAAATACATTTTCAGTTAGCTCATTTTTTGGTTTCTTTTAAAATAAATTTAAATTTCTCTTAACTTATATATAATATTTACACTTTATTTTTAATTCCTACATACTGAATTAATTCAATTCAATAACACTAAATGAAACTAAGTTCCACCAACTTAACCTTAACCCAAAAGCCAAAAACTGAAGGGTGTCAGGAGCCGCCAACACTGGCCCCCGTTACCCAAGCACAGGTTCCCCCCAAAGGATCCGCCTGCCACAGACAACCAGGACACCAGAGGTACAGATACTGAAACTTTATTAAGCCTTCCAGTAAAAGCCTTCCAGTCCTTTCACATGAGAGTCCAGTCGCCAGGAGCGAGACTCCCCCCCACACAGCACCACAAGCCTAGGCACACTGTAAGTAAATATCCCCGTGTTCACTCACACACACCACACAGTGACCACTCGGACTCCTCTCCTGCACCGGCCCTCACGACGGAGGCAAGACCCCTCTCGGCCGCCCAAGGGGGGGCAGCACACACCAGGGAGGAGGAGGTCCACTCACACACACACACACGCATAAAAAAGAAAAAAAAGCGTGGGACGCAACTCGGCCCACGCCTCTATGCCGGGCCTCGCTTGCACCCCAGAATAAAAAACAAAACCCAGACAAAAAAAGGATGGAGTGCTGCTGGTGTTCATGGCCCGGACCACTGCCTCCAGACACTGGTGTTTGCTGCTTGTCCTCCTCACGCAGCTCCGGAGCAGGAACTTCGACCACAATGGAGGGAAGAACACACACGGCACAGATCACCCTCACTGCTAGGCTGGGCAGCCCTAAAATAGGGGCACGCACACACACCACGGTAGCACTGCCAGTCACATCCCTTACTGCGCGGGGGCACCGCCCCAATCCGCCTCCTGCCCAGCCTGGGGCTCTGCTGCTCCGCCACTCGCACGCCTCTCTTCCCCTCTCCTTTCCCAGCCGGCCTCCGTTGTATTGCCTGCTCCGTACGTCACACCAGAAGCGGTCCAGGTCCGCAGTGCTCCGCCGATACTCGCTCCGCAAACCCACTACAAATTAAAATGAAATCCCCTCCCGGGATTTCCCCCAAATTAAACCAAAAGGAAACAAATAATAATAATAATAATGGCTATGCTGCAAATGATAGTGCCTAAATAATTTTGCCTGAGTGTCTAAGGATACAGAACACAACTAGCACTTCCACTCCATTGAATCACCTGCACCCTGAAATTTAAATAACACTTTTTAGAGTAAGCAGGCGTTGAGTTCAACATTAGCACTGCACTAAAAAATTCAACCCACTGTTCATTACAATAGTGTTCATAAAAGCTGGCTTAACTTTTGGCAAGGTGTTGCATTGTCCCATCAAATGTGTGCAAGCACGCATATCTGCTAAAATTTCTTTGCAAACGAATGGAGTTAAATTTGCTTAACATAAACAATGCCTTAGAAAATCTGTCACAATTTATGATTAGTTTAAACCAAAATATGGGCCAAAATATCTACTCTTTCATGTGAAAATTGCATCTACTATGACATTTGGATGGCTCCTAAACTAGCAATGTAGTATTTTTTTAATCCCAGGTGTACCGAGTATCATTTTGATTTGCAAGCCGATTCACTGCAGGTATATATCAGCTTTGCCAAACAGGTAGGTAGGCTCATTTATAATCATTTTAGAGAAATTGCTGGTCAATAGTCAATATGATCCTGCAGAAAAAGATTTATCAAACAATTAATAATAATTCCAATGATTCCATTTAATAGGAATTTAAAAAATTTGATGCTGATGTTATTTTTAAATACAAAACTCAACTATTAGCTGCTTGCTGGTGAGTCTGGTTCTGAGTTCTGGTGATTTTCAACATGCTGGAATGCATTCAGCAGCACTCTTTCTCATCCTAGATGTGCACACAATACATGAACAAAAAAGTACTCTTAAAAGTAAAAAATAAATTTAAAAATAATGCCCACGTAAAAGTGCACAAATATGACAAGGGCAGGGTTTGTTGTTATGAGCAATTAACTGAGTTTCACATCTTCAAACAAACGTGAAACTCAAGTGTATGACACATGCACCTTTCAGATGAGACAACCAGTCTCTGCAGTAGGAGGCCGAGGGAACCCTTAGGCACATTGCTAATAAAATGAAGCATTCAACTACCAACAGTATTTCAGCATACATCATACCTAGATTTCTTTGAAGAAGGAAGGAAATTCCGCTCCACTTAACTTCCACTTGAGCCTACAAGATTGAACAATTACAACAAATATTATTTAAACTTAATAAATGATTTATCACACATTAAGGACTTACCACACAAACATCTTAAATAGCAATACAGTTCAATATTTTCTGTTCAGTCAAGTTTTTTTTTTTTATGTAAAACCAAACTCACATTTGCTTAGTTTCATTTTCCCAGTTGAAAGTGCCTAAGTATTTTCTTAAGTAAAGTCCTTAGGTACAATTTTAGGATACGTGCCCCCAAATTTAAAAAGAAATAAAAAATTTTAACTCATTCATTGGACATTAGCTGGTAAAATATTACTAACATATTTTCTTACAGTTCCTTTTTTCTACTCTTGTTTTACTTGCTGATTTTCATTACCTACACATTCATTCCTTCCCTCTGAACCACACTGTATCCCTAATATTTCATTCCTTAAAAAAGTCCTACTCCAACTGATCTATAAACATTAAAAACTATGCCAAACTGGACACACAAAGTGTCCCATCAGTGAAATTAAACTTAATTCTTCCTCACCATTAATAATTCTACCTTTGATGCATGTTATACGTTAGTTTATCCGCTACTTATTCAACTAACCTACCAGTATTTGACAAAAGGATTTGACTGTTTCCACTTCACAAGAATGGATCAGTTACAAACGGTGCAAACTTAAGGCTAAAGTTACCTCTACCTCTTACCCAGCTAATTTAATTTGCCCTATAGTTACGTTACTGTTGGTGCTATTATTACTTTGCCTAACACTCAGACACGCTCATTTATTATCAGTTAGGCCTACGTTATGGACGATGCATATCCAAGGCTAACTTTAACTTTACCTCTTAACTAGCTGCAGTTTGTACTGCTCATTTATTACCTTACATTCGAGTCACAGATGTATCTCTAAAGTGACCGGAAAATTAACTACGCGCCTTTCAAAAATCCAGCCGGACGATTTACACTTACCTCGATTGTGAAGAATTTCCTGAATCCCCAAAGACTCTTCTAACAAGCTGGATAAAAAAGAATCCCACCTGGAGCACGAAAAAGAGATTTTTAATCCGTTTCTCGGCTAGTCTCACATTTTCTCCAGAAAAACGCTCGTTTTGAGAACCATTAACCGTTAACGGTAAAAACGGAAAACCATTTTACTTACCAGACCAGAACGCTTATTAGAAGCAGGAGTACCAGACTTTGGAAAATAATAACTGTTGACGACTGACTGGTAAAGCCTGCCGTTATTTGCATAAATAACTAAATAGATACGTTACCAGTTTTGCGCGAAAATTCTTCTCGCCTGCTAAAGGGTAGCCGTCTTGACCTTTTGTTTTGGAAAATGTAAAGCCCGCAAAGACGTTGGTGACGTCAGATGCTGCATGTCTTCGTACTCTCATAAATTATGATGTAGTTGGCAATGTTTACTCAAAAACATACACTGAAATAAAATTAAAACATCATCACTCGTTAAGAAAACGCAGAAGTTTATTGCTGGGTTAACTAAATAACTGGTTTTTATTGCTACATTGATAATGTTTATAAGTTAGTAGTAGGCCTACTGTTCGGGTTGACAGTGCAAGAATAAAAGTTACTTATTTCAGTCTTCACAGAAAAGGAAATACATCTCGGATATCATCTCATTAGGACCTGCTAACAGGTTAAACTGAACAGCTAATCAAGTAAATTAACCATCAATGTATAAATGAAAGGATTAATAAATCAACAAACTACTCTTTCTTAAAAGTTCATGCTCTAACTGCAAGCAAGCAGCACCGCAAGTATGACACAATGTTTACTCCATTATATTAATGTACAATTTGCAAACTGATGTACTTTTGTAAAACGTTTGTGTAACTTCTGCTCAGGCTTCCTTTTATGAATCAAATATTCAAAACTCACCTTTCTCACCCACGCAGACTATCTTCTACCTTCTCTTCCCTCCTCACAGGTGAAATGATGGTAAAGATATCAGCTGATGACAGAATACATGGAAATAAAATTGATTGAGGGGATCCCTGCCACATGTACAAACATTTACAATGCAGTTTAAAACAAGGATAAAAAAACTGAGTCCTTGAGAATGAGGATCTCACACTAACAGCCATGTTTTAAAAATGTTTTCACACTACTGAATAATGTCTGTTGCTGAAGTTTAAACACTGTTTGAAAACAAAGTTATAAACATTTTGCAATAGAAAAGGTTTATTAGTTTGAAAAATTATCTATGTAGAACCCTTTGCCTCCTGTGTAGAATCCTGTCACCCTCCAAAGAATCCTTGAAAGACTGTTTCATCGAAAAGGACTCTCTAAGACTTAGAGTCTAAGTGAAAACGCTTTTTGATTACCACACATTAACTTCATCTTACAAAGAACTCTTAGGGAAACCCTTTCTTAAAAATACATTCTTAAGATGAAAATATTCCATTATTTACCTAACAAACTATAATGCTATGGTTAGTTATGTCCTGTAGGCTTAGATGCAGATTCTCTTCTGCAAAAGGACTTGCATAGCAAAGGTGCACAGCCCATATATCAAACCTATGTGTGCAACAGTACAAGCAGAAAAACCTCAGACTACATCTGAACATAGGTTAGTATATCACAGTGCTAAAATAACCAGTGCCACGCTGATTACTGACCAAGTGCTACAACCATCAAAATGAAAACAGTTAGTTTCAAAGTATAATGCCATCGCTAAATTTCTATACAATACAACTATACAAATACGCAAGTATAATAAAATAACCAGCGCCATGATGATAACTGACAAAGTGCTAACTATAATCAAAATGAAAACAGCTAGTGTCAAAGCACAAAGTTCTATACAAAACAGGCAAAAGTTGAGGGCTATTACAACAAAGTAAAGGAGGTGAGAGTCACTGGCAAGTCTGGAGAACTTGCTTTGCTGTTCAGTGATATGTAATAAATTTTATTACTTTATAATGTTTTACAAAAAATTGCGATTAGAATGTTAAATATTAACTGAGGTGACTTTAACTGAACCGTTTGTCAAATGCAAACTTTGCATGCCTCTGTGGAGTCATGTCTTGTGAGTTCACTAGATATTCAAGAAAATGAACTGCAGTATGATAAAAATACAGAGTTTTATTCATTTCATGCTAAATATAATTAGTAGCTCTTTGAATATAGATTACATTAGGGCAACCTCTACAGTGAAACTCTCATGTCAGCAGACCAGCTATGCAAACTATAAAGTATAGTAAGGATAAGTTCTGTAAAGCAAAGCCACAAGGGTCAGTATTTATTGTTTCCTAGTAAAATACATTATCCTTTCAACCACTCTCAATGCTCAGGACATTTCATTTAAATTGTGACAATATATTTTTGAACACCATTTTCATTACAGTCTTGAATTTTCATCTCAGCATTGCTAAAGATAAAAGACTCATCTAAATAAGAATAAAGGTTACTTATTTCAATCTTCACAGAAAAGCAAACACACCTCAGCAATCATCACATTAGGATTTGCCAACAGGTTAAACGAAACAGCCAGTCAATAAACCATCAATGTATACATGAAAGGATTAATAAATCAACAAAATACTCAAAATACTTTCACACTCATTGAATTTGTAACCCATTTTCTACAGAAACATTAGTATTAAAATCACGAACACTGAAAAAAAATTCAATTCTTGGTGGAGGTAACAATAGTACTGTTAAGTAATCACAATCAATTACAATAATTACCATAAGAGTATCTTATCAAAGAGAATACTGTGATCAGTTGCTTATGTAAAAATAATATTCACAAAGGGAATATGTGATTATAAGGAAGGAAGCAGAAAAGAAGAATAAAGATGATGCTGTGGTGGACACCTGCAGGCCCATTCCCCATTGATCTCAATTCCACACAGTACCCTCTTAAGGGGGTCTGAGGGTCTTAGCCCAATCAGTGTCAAGGATATTCCCAGTATGTATGTCTGACCTGCTTTTTACATCTCAAATGAATGAAGAGGGCAATACAAAATGTAAAACAGGATATGAAATATTCAGTTGCAACACATTTTAATGCCCAACATAACTCTGCTTGTGTGTGTGTGTTTGAGAGAGAGTGAGAGAGCATGGACATGTGCATGTGTCTTTGAAAAAATGCCCATGGTGTGCTCCTCCTAAACCCATCCCATTCTGTAGTAATCCTACGCAAATCAGCTGTGAATGTACAGCCATTTCACGTATAAATAAAGACACATTGCTGCAGGTCAGCACTCTGACGGCAGAAGAAAGTGAAGTCGATTGGTTTCCTCATTAGGAGCTCCGTATATCCAGGTGGGTGTTCTTTTCTGGGTTTGGACAGCTGGGGAGAGGACAATTTTATTTCATATGAATCAACTCAGCCATGATTCATACTTTTTGTAAATAAGTTTATTTAAAAGTTGAATTTTGCTCCACAGCAAAACAAGAAATTCTAAATCCCAAATACAGTACACTGTACATAGTGTAATATTGTGGTATATTGTGAAAATAACATTTCTTGTTTCTCTTGTAGCATGTTTTAGAAATAGTCAGAATGTCAGATATCAGTCTGATTTATGCTTAAAAGCTTTTTTGCTGAAAATTAAGATAAGATTACTATTAAATACATTAAATTCATTCATTCTAAATTCTATTAGAAACATCCAGAGTAGCTGGTCCAGTGTACATCTTGTCTGACTAGTTTTTTCCAATGCCTGTCCTATATTTAAATACTTTAATTTATCATATCTTTAAGGTATTAAAACACCAACTTTTACCTTGACATATTGCACTGGCTCTTGTTTTGTTTACAGATTCATTCTTGTGGTCTGAAAGTACTATGGAGTTCCACCTGAGTGTTCATCTGTTCTTTATGTAAGTATAAGTATGTATAAAAATACTTTTCTTAGCAAAAGCAAAAAACACTCACATTTCAGGTGCTGGTCGTCATTCCATCTCCGTCATTCCACTGAATTCTAGATTTGGATTTCTCTCTCGTCAGTTATCTGAGAGTTTATAAAAGCAAAAGACAAGCATGGGCTCTCCTTAACTGCATTTCGTGGCATAGTGTGCCTCTATGGTACAAACTGGTGGCTTGGGGTCATTGATTACAACAAATGTTTAATTATTACAAAAGGGCTTGCAACAATTAATCGAATAGCTATATAAGTGTAATTCAGTAGGCTTCTCTATATTTGTTTAGAGGGACGTTACATTTTGTCACTTAGTACGTGCTCTGAAATGAATGCGGGCCATTATCAGAGTGCCAATGGAGGGAGATCAGGAGTGGTGAGATGCAGGAGTACTTGGTAGTTCTGAGTAGCAGAATAGCAGAGTTCTGGGGTAGCAGAGTCTAAACACATATACAGTAAGTATCATAAGGAGGGAGCTGTAGTAGTCTAGGCAGGAGAGAACAAAGTCCGGGACTGGTTATATGTGGAAGTACTTGGGAAGGGTGTAGACAGACAAATAGCAGAGTTCTTGAATAACAGAGTCAAAATGCCAGCTTAAATGGAAATTCTCATATATCGACAGATTCCGACAGACAATGCCTCATTTTTTTTTCTTCAATAGATTAGTTAACTCCTGGAAAGATGCTTATACAATTTGCTTGTGCAAACGTTCACTTTTACAGAATGTTATGTTCTAGCATTCAATTTGTCTTTTTGTCCAGCTTTGATGAGCTCCTTCCCTTTTTCATCAATTGTATTGGTGTGATTGTGTAAAAATGTCAAATGTTGTAATGAAACAAAAATGTAGGCCACTGGTCACATTTTATGTTACTTTCATGACATTCTTCAATGAGGAGAAAGGTATAACAATGTTTATAATTACATACTTTTCTGAGTGGTTCCTCATAATGACTAACAACCAGATCATCAACCAGAGTTTGAATCTGTTGTTCCTTGCTTCAAAAAATGAATGTTAGGCTCTAAAGATCATACCTCTAAAATTTATGTGCACTCCATGGTCAACCCTAATAACAATTTTGTATAATTTGTAATATCATTTTAAATGGAAGAACGCTTTATGTGAAAATATAAAAATACAAAAAAATCATTGGAAATTCAGAGTTGAAGTGAATCCCTCCTGTTTGTAGATTCCTGACAATCATTAATTTAAATAAATGCTTTAAAGGATCCAGAAAGGTCCAAAAGGTATTGTCCAAAATGTCGAAATTCTACCCCTTATCCCAAGAGTTTGGAAATAACTGTAGCCCTTGTCCATGTAGTTCTGTTGTTTTCTGAACAACATATATAAGGCTTGCCCGTAATTATGAAGACAGCCCTGTGAAAGGCATAGTAGCCTGTATTGATTGTGATGATGTTTATTTAAAAAGTAAAAATATTTAACTGATAACTTGGATTACAATGACTGAATGTTTTTTATTGCCACAGTTAAAAACTAATGAGGCAATCTGCACCCTATATTCATATTTGGTTATAGGGAAGAGTAGTAATGTCATATTATACCATTCAGAATAACTCCTTTTGCTCATACTATTAGTAATAGTATCAGGTAATTGGTCATGTTGCATGTTATTTTTTCCTCCAGAATCTACACCATTGGCTGTGAAGGAGGCTCATACTTCAATGATGATAAAGGTCTAACTCTCCACGACAATAATGATTTAGACTGGATGGCAAAGCGCATAAACGACGAAACCCTGCTCTCAACAGTCTCTATTCCAGGCACCTATCAAAGCATGAAAATAAGCACATTAGATAAACACCAGGTGTGGGATTTGCAAAAGCAGTTTGATGCAGGGGTTCGATTCTTTGATATCAGCCTGAAGGACGGTGCTGTTCAAGATGGCTCTCTCAAAAAAGGCATGACATTTCTAGACGTCATGAACATCATGACGTCTCTCTTAACTAAACACCAAAAGGAAACAATTCTGTTGAGACTGACCCCAGAGGACAAAAAGTCGACAAAGGCTGTTGAAGAGTATATACAAGATCACAAAGACAAAGTGTGGGAGGAAGCAAATATGCCCAAAATGAGTCAAGTAAGGCAGAAGATTGTGTTTGTGCAGAGTCCAAAGTTCAACAAAGGACTCATGGTGCACAGCACTAATGTTGAGAAGAAGTTCAAGTCTGCCAGTGAATACATTGGAAAGATAAAAAAATGTCTGCAGGATGCAAAGGATAAATGTTCTCAACATCTGGTGTTGACTGAAACCACTGCAGAAAAACTGTTAAAATCTGCTAGTAGTATTGCCAAAGACTTAAATCCTGAGCTCCATAAATACCTGGCTGACCTGCTGAAAGACCCCCAAAAACCGAAATGTTTGGGGGTGATCTCCATGGACTTCCCCGGCCAAGATCTCATCAAGACCATCTTCGATTTCAACAGCGATTCGGGAAGCCCTGCCGAAGCAGGAGGCGGTGAAGCTTAGTCCCCACCTGAAGGTGAAAGTGAATAAGAGATTGGTCCCTTAGTCTTAGACGGGAATGTTGACCTCTCTAGTGAATTCTTGCTTTGCTTTATCCTTGGGAAATTATGTTAATTTATCTAACATAGCTTTTGTGTATGTAATCTATGCATAATTAGTGGTTATGGATGCTTAGATGAAATAAAGATAAAATATAAATAGATAAATAAATAAGCCTCTGTCATAGCACATTCTGTCTTCATTTATTCATTTCTTCAGTCAAAGAACAGTCAACAGTCACAAAACTACTAAGAATCTAGAAAACAGTGTCTCTTGTTCTCCACCACAGTACTGAAAACCTCACAATTATTTTGTACAACCATGCATACACGCAATGGGGGTTGGCTCATGTGAAAAAATCAGAGGAGAATTTTGTAATCTGAAGTCATAGCCTTAACAAGGTGATGTGATTTTTAACAAGCTACCAAGCCACTACTCTCCCATTAGAAGTTGCTTGATATCTAGCTTGTTAAATAACCATGCACAGTAGCCAATGGTAGAAAAAATAATAGAAAATCCTACTCAAACTGAAGTACTGTTACTTCAGAGAAACCTTACTTGAGTAGAATCAAAAGTATTCGTCATTATTATTATTGATAAATTAACTACTTGAGTTGGAATAAAAAGTACCTCAGTAAAAATCCTCAAGTAAAGTACTTTTGAGTTACACTTTTGGCGTGATTACCACAAATTACTCCAGTGTAGCTCATTTCCTTTATGTGTCATGTACATTCATGAAAAAGGAAGAGCACAGACACACATAAATGCTTTGGTTCTTGTACCTTTCTTGTACCTCTCTCGTTCATGTAGCTAGAAAGCCACCATGGTATTACAAGAGCTCTTGAAAGTGGAGTGCAGTAATACTATGACATGATGTAGCTAACGTTACCTCAGAATGTCAAGATGCAGTACATGAGCCATTAGCGAGCGGCTAGCAAGCGCTGTTTTTGCAAGTCCTAGCAGAAGTACCACAAGGTAGGCTGTCAAGTTCAACTACTACCAGCTAGTTAGCTAACCTTACAGTCTACTATCCTGGCACCCGCTCAAGACTCTTTTAGCTAGCAAATTTCTAATTGTAGTAATACCTATTGCAGTCGCTACCCCTAAACGTCTAAAAGAATTTATGAATCTTTTGTTATCTACCTCTGCATGTATCCTCACATTAGGGTAAGAGCCATTGTATGCTGAAATCCCCACTGACGCTACTGCCATTTGCACTTCCCAAGCTGAATAATTAGTGCAGGTGTGGATGTTCATCCTCTCATCCCTTGGTAGCGGCCTTCCTTGCGTCCTCCTTTAATGTAAACCTCAGTCGACTAGCAAGCTAATCGATCAGGCCTGTGTAAAACTCTCTTTGTTCAACAGTAGCAGAAATTCTAATTGTTCATTTTTTTTATTTGATTGACTACTGACTGGGCGAAGGACAAGGATTTCCTTGACATGAAACAGTCAGCAATAATGAAACTATAGTATATGTTACAATATAAGTAAAATATAAGTAAAATGTTGTAGATTTTTAAAAAATCAGTCTATTACATTCTTTTATTTTTTCACTAAGTGTGTGGCTTGTTGTTGGGTGGGCCCCTGAACAATTGCTCCAGTGATGCACTCTGGGAAAGGGGCCTGCAAAGGAGAGTATGCTGCAGTTCGTCTGCCTATTATACAGCTGTGGCTTGACCCCACGCTTGCACATGGCTATTAATGACCAGTGTGCCCAACTGGAAACCCGTGGATCAATGGCGGAGACATGACTGCCACTAAAAACCTATCTGTGTTTCCTCTAAACAGATACAAAGGATAAGCCAGCAATATATGCTGCAAGCAGAAATGTTGAAATGCAATCTCTTGCAGTTAGAGGCAGCATGTGTTTCAATACCACAGTTAAAATATGGTCATATAAGGGGAAACAGAGGGAACTAAGTTATCATCCTCAATATGCAAAGCAAACTGCCTCATTGACTGTGCTGAATTGACAATTTTTGTACAAAGGCTTGACAATTTCATAGAAAAGTACAATTTATTGAGTGACCATCATAATGGCTTTAGAGGAAATAGGTCCACTTCAATGGC
The DNA here is from genome assembly GCA_019176425.1 of Megalops atlanticus. Taxonomy (NCBI): domain Eukaryota; kingdom Metazoa; phylum Chordata; class Actinopteri; order Elopiformes; family Megalopidae; genus Megalops; species Megalops atlanticus. Next base: position 38,561,862 of record CM032885.1, read on the forward strand.
AGTGATGGAACTGGTAGAAGAGATTTCTACTGCAGTGGACAAGGAATGTACTGTGGGGGTGTTTATAGACTTAAAAAAAGCATTCAATACTATTGATAATGACTTATTAATGAAGAAACTGGAGAGATATGGTATAAGAGGGATAGCATACTCATGGCTAAGAAGTTACCTTGATGACAGATATCAATATGTCCAAATAAATAATGTCAAATCTGATTTGTTGAAGGTCACTTGTGGTGTTCCACAAGGTTCAGTGCTAGGCCCAAAACTGTTTATACTGTATATAAATGATATTTGTAATGTGTCTAAATTGTTAAAATTTGTTTTATTTGCTGATGACACTACCTTATATTGCTCTGAGAAAAGTTTGGAACGACTTCTGAATACAGTAGAAAGGGAATTGAAAGTATTAAAGAAATGGTTTGATATCAACAAGTTATCATTGAATTTAAACAAAACAAAGTTTATAATATTTGGCAATCGGCAAATCAATAGTCAAGCTAAAATTATGATTAATGTTGTTGAAATAGAAAGAGTGTATGAAAATAAATTTCTGGGCATAATAATTGATCATAAATTATGTTGGAAACCACATATAAATAATGTAAAAACAAAAATTTCTAAAACCATTGCAATATTAAATAAAACTAAAGATATCTTGAATCAGAAATCACTATATATACTGTATTGTTCTCTCATAGTTCCATACATTACCTACTGTGTGGAGGTATGGGGAAACACGTACAAAACCATCACAAATCCAATTTTCATGCTACAGAAGAGAGCCATAAGAATTGTAATTCGATCAGATTATTATGAACCAACCAACGCACTATTTATTAACTTACATACTTTAAAATTTTGTGATCTAGTTGATCTTAAAACTGCACAGATAATGTACAAAGCACAAAACAATTTACTTCCTAACTGTATTCAGAGGTTGTTTCAAATTAGAGAGAGCCAATATGAACTCAGGGGAATATGCATATTTAAAAAAGAAAGGTAAGAACAAATGTAAAAAATAGATGTATATCTGTCAAAGGGGTAAAATTGTGGAATAGTTGTGACAAGGAGTTAAGAATGTGTAGCTCACTTTGTGAATTTAAAAAAATGTTTAAAAATAAGGTGGTAAACAAATATATAACTGATATATAATCTGTATTGTGAATGAATCGTTTGGAACTTTTGTTTTTGCTTTGGTATTGTTTTGTCTTGTATAGCCTAAACCCAGTAGAAAGGGTTGCCTATCAAAACATGTTATGTAAAAAAGGTAGGTAAAATAAGCTAAAGCTTCAGCCTACACCTTTTTGGTCAATATTTGTTGTTGTTTATTTATTTCTATGTGTATTCATTTTGTAAAGTTGTTAATAAGGACCGAAATAAACTATTACTACTTACTACTACTACTACAATTCAGAGAATAGCAGTGAACACAGTACATTCCTTTGAATGAAATAATGTGTGTTCAAACCAGTTTTGCATATAAGAAAGATAAAGTACACACCTATAATGCCAGTATGACAATGGTTTTTATAGCAACAAGTTAATTATTACACCATGTTCAGATGTGGCTTGGCATTTTGTGCATGTAATTCTATTCAGGTATCCTTATTATTATACTCAGCTGTGTAAATTTGCCTGTAAGTCACTCTGGATAACAGCATCTGCTAAATGACTAAATGTAATGTGATGTAGTTCAGCTAAGTGAGAAAAAGCTTTTTGATATGCTCATTTATAAATTGATCAGTTGTTGTTTTCAGTGTGCTTTTATTTGAAAAGTGGCAGATGGCCACCTGGTTGGGCTAATCATCTTCACTGAACCAGTTTAGATTCATCCCCAAGTCTGTTGAGTAACCAGAATGGGGTTGCTCTGCTCCACAGAGGACAAGGGGTTGTTTCTTCATAAAGGCACTGCATTTTTAGAGGGCCATGTGTACTGGCTGTCTCTCTTTCTGACTATCTGACAACAGTAGATCTGTCCAGCTCCACAAAACCTCTAAAGATCTGTTTGTCAAAAGCAAAAAAGCAAGTTCATCCTGCAAGTGTGACAGCATAAATACTCTATTATCTTAATGTACAATTTGCAAACTTATGTGCTTTTGTAAAATGTTTGTGTGACTTCTCCTAAGGCTTTCTTTTATGAATTGAAGGTTCAAAATTCACTTTCTAAACCATGCAGACTGCTTTCTACCTTCTCTTCCCTCCTCAATCCTCTTCCTCCTGACTTCGCAGATCATTTCAACTGAAAGATTATAAACATTTGAAGCTCCCTCCATTCCCCACAGCCCTTGTATCTCCCTCTTCTTCTTTTTCCTCCCTCCCACTCACCACCCCTTCTCTCTCTAAATTCTCTCCACTCTCAGATATTGATGTCGCTCATCTCCTCACAGCACATGGACCTACCACCTGTGCCCTGGATCCCATTCCCTCACCTCTTCTTTAGACCATCTCTCTCAACCTTCTGCCATTCATATCCGGTCTGATGAATTTGTCGCTCTCCACAGGCTGTGTGCTTGCAGCCTTCAAGGAGGTGCAGGTCACATCCCTGCTGAAGAAAAGGACTCTGAACCCATCGGCTGTCCAGAACTATTGGCTGGTCTCTCTCCTTCCCTTTCTGTCTACAACACTTGAACGAGCTGTGGCTAACCAACTATCCTCCCTTCTCTTTCAAAACAACCTTCTTGACCCTTTTCAGTCTGGTTTCAGGGCTGGTCATTCCACAGAGACTGCTCTGTTCTCCATTACTGAGGCTCTTCAATCAGCCAGAGCATCCTCCCACTCCTCAGTCGTAATTCTTCTAGACCTTTCTGCAGCCTTTAATACAGTGGACCACACTCTACTTCTGTCTACCCTGGCTACATTGGGAAATGCTTGCACCGCTCTTCTTTGGGTTGAATCCTACCCCTCTGGATGCTCTTTCAAGGTATCCTGGAATACTGGGTTGTCTAGACCCCACAACCTGTCTATGGTTGTCCCTCAAGGCTCTGTAGTCCCTCTCTTCTCTCTTTACATGCAATCTCTTGGCTGTCATCTCCTTCCATGGCTTTTCATACCACTTCTATGCTGACGAAGCACAATTTTTCCTGTCTTTTCCACCATCTGATACACAGGTTTCTGCAAGCATCTCAGCTTGCCTGAAAGACATTTCACAGTGGATGGTGGACCACCGCCTAAAGCTTAATCTGGCTAAAATTGGGATGCTTTTCAGTCCATCCGGATCTTTCCTGTTTCAAGATCTCTCCCTGAAGTCTTATCACCAACTCCCCACGGGTGTCAGGACAATGGAATTGCTGGCAAGCCTCCAACGCAGACTGAAAACCCACCTCTTCAGACTGCACCTCAGTTACACCTGTTTATTTTATTTGTAGTATGATGATGTGTTTTGTATTCTGTGATCTAGCTGGGTGGTAGTATTCTTAGCTTCCCTGGCCTAGTCGGGTTGCACAAGTAAACTTGGGGTAGGGCTTGAATAGTGTTATGCTCGCAGTCACTGGTCTGGGAGTGTTGTTAGACTGGCCAAACACTGTTGATCATTCCACTTGAATGGATACACTTATGTTCTATTGTGCTGGAAGTCGCTCTGTAAAAGAGCGTCCGCTAAATGAATGTAATGTAATGTTTTGATGTACACTCTTAGAAAAAAGGTTCTTACCAGAACCATGTAAGGTTCTTGTCCCCATGGGAACTTTTATGGTTCTAGATTGCAGTCCTCATGTGATCTCTATAACATACAAACACTGTATAACACTGAGATCATATAAAATATATACAGGGCCGACCCAAGCCTTTAGGGGGACCTAAGCAGAATTTGAGTTGGGGGCCCCCCACTGCCTCGGCACCGCCAATACTATTGATTATTGTCAACGCTGGATCATTCGCACACCTACTGTAACACACCCATTATCAATTTGCAAAATGCAGTTAACGTCTGTTACAGTATGCATGAACGTGACACCAGCTCTGACAGAGGCAGCGTGAATTGATTAAACCAGTAGTATTAGCTAGCCAGCCCGTTAACATAACATTGCGTTTTTTGTATGATTGCCATTGACATGATATATTATATCACAAAAAAAAAAACATTTCAAGCTCTCGTGGGACATTTCAAGCGCTCTTGGGGGCCCTCTGCTGGCCACGGGGGGCCCTAAGCAGGCACTTAGTTCGCTTATGTGTTGGGCCGGCCCTGAATATATTTATGTACTGTACCCTCAGTCATTCTGGATAAACGTGTCAGCTAAGTGTAATATATTATGTATTATAACATGAAAACTCAAGCACTACAACTTACAAATACTGCTTAATTAACCCTTGCCTCTCCACTATCACCACTCTCCCACATCCTAACACACTCAAATACAATCCAATTAAGATGGAGGGAGGAGCTGACCAACCAACTTATTTAGTGTCAGCTCTATACACTCACATGACTACACAATTAATTATATTGCTTGAGGAGAAATGATGGTAAAGATATCAGCTGATGGCAGAATACATGGAAACATAATTGATTAAGGGGATCCCAGCCACATGCACGAAAATTTTAAATGCAGTTCAAAACATGGATAAACAAACTGAGTCCATGATGATGAGGATCTTATTCTAACACCCATATTTTAAAAATGTTTTCACACTACTGAATAATGTCTGTTGCTGAAGTTTAAACACTGTTTTAAAACAGAGTTATAAACATTTTGCAATAGAAAAAGTTTATTAGTTTGAAAAATTATCTATGTAGAACCCTTTGCCTCCTGTGTAGAATCCTGTCATCCTCCAAAGAATCCTTGAAGAACTGTTTCATCAAAAATGACTCTACAAGTGAAAAGGGTTTTTGATTACCAAACATACTAACTTCATCTTACAGAGAACCATTGAGGAACCCTTTCTTAATCAAAAATACATTCTCAAGATGCAAATATTTCATTATTTGCATAACTATAATGCTATGTTTAGTTATGTCTTGTACACTTGGATGCAGATTCTGTTGTCCAAAAGGACGTACATGGCAAAATGGCAAAATGTATATATCAAAACTATGTGAGCAACAGTACATGCAGAAAACCTCAGACTATATCTAAACAAAGGTTAGTATATCACAGTACTAAAATAACCAGCGCCATGATGATAACTGACAAAGTGCTACAACCATCAAGATGAAAACAGCTAGTGTCAAAGCACAATGATATCCCTCAAGGTCTATACAAAAAAGGCAAAAGTTGAGGGCTATTACAATAAAGGAGGTGAGATTCACCGGCAAGTCATGAAAAGTTGCTCTGCAGTTCAGTGATACGTAATAAATTATATTACATTACAATGTGAAACTAAAATGTTCCATATTAACTGAGGTGACTTTAACAGAACAGTTTGTCAAATACAACCCTTTGCATGCCTCTGTGGAGTCATGTCTTGTGACAACAGATATTCCAGAAAATGAATTGCAGCATGATAAAAATACATGAGTTTTATTCATTTCATGCTGAATATAATGAAGAGCTGTTTGAATATACTGTAGATTACATTAGGGCAACCTCTACAGTGAAACTCTTGCTTCAGTGGACCAACTGTATGCAAATTATAAAGCATAGTAAGGATAAGTTCTGTGAAGCAAAGCCACAAGGGTCAGTATTTATTGTTTCCTAGTAAAAGACATTATCCATTCAACCACATGCAATGTTCAGGACTTTTCATGTAAATTTTCACTATATATTTGTGAACACCATTTTCATTATAGTTTGGAATTTTGATGTAAACACTGCCAAAGATAAAAGACTCATCTAAACAAGAATAAAAGTTACTTATTTCAATCTTCAACAGTTACTAATTTAACCTGCCAACAGGTTAAACAGCCAATCGAGTAAATTAACCATCAATGTATAACCAATTAACAAAGTACTCATTTCACACTCACTGTATTTGTAACACATGTTGTACAAATACAAACACATTGGTATTAAAGTAACAAACTCTGAAAAACACAGTTTCAAGGTGCGACAGATGTTGTTGCAAAGGAAAATATGCCGTGGAACGTCATGCTGCATCGGACACACGTAAACCCAACATTCGGAGCGCAGGTACGACTTTTATTTTTTTCAAGTTGCCGGGTAACACAGTAGACACATTGTCCATTGGCTTACAAAACTGAGTGTAGCTTAACAGGGCAGGAAAGTAATTTACCGCCAGACCGCCGACATTATCGTAAATGTGGTGTGCAACATTTATGCTTACACGTTTGCCAGTCACGATTAACATTCATTACTCTACATCTCCACATGTCTCACAACTGTTAGTGATCTCTGTTAGACATAACTCCGTACATCATTGTTCATTTGCTGGAATTTTCTCAGGCTAAGTATTTTAAATAAAGGATGCATCCTGTGAGAAATACTAAGGGAAGAAGTTTATCGCTGTGTTTCTTGCTGACGCATCCGGGTGCTGAACGAAACGATGCAAACCTTCTATTCACCTTTCACATAACTTTATTGAGATCTGTGGAACAAGACAGTGCAAGATTACATACGGAACAAATGATGAATAGAAGTATTAGTCTGTATTTTTTCTGGGTGCAGTATATTCATAATTTCATATTAATTTTATATTAGAATGGATGTATTTGGGAACAGGTAATTTATGATTTGAATAAGTTTTTATTTTAGTTTTACATTGTTGATATTTCAATCATTATTGAATTGTAAATTTAAATAAGAAAACGCTTTTATTAAGACAAGCATATTATTGGTACTTGTAAGTGTATTTGACTTGAATTTTAACTTCTAATGCACCCTTTGATGGACTCTGACTTGTGATTTGTGCCGTTGAGCATATGTTTGCGACACATGGGTGGATGTGCGTATGTGCACCAGTATGACTACTTGGAAACAGGACCATGATGTGGGAATCCTAAGCCCAACCTACTTTTTTATCACTTCTAAATAAATGAGGTGTGAATATACATTCTGAGCACTTATAACTAAAGAAACATTGCTGTTAACACTGACAAGAGAGGACACTCCAGTCATATTCATCACTGAGTCAACTCTATAACGAGGTGGGTACTACCTTTTTTGTATTGTTTGCATGTTTGGAAATTAAATGACTAATCATTTATTTAAATACATCTGTTGAAGGGGTGAATGTTGACCTTAGGAAAACCGTTAGGAAAAACTGAGTCCATTTGCATTGTTCCATCACTTGCATCATAACCCTTAAACTTTGTGATCTATAATATAAAAACCAACAAAAGAAAATAATTTAGGTAATGACCTTATAAAAAGAATCATGTTAAGGGTCATTGGAAGCATCCTAAGCAACAACTGTTGTGTGAATATAATACACTCTCATGTATGTGTGTATGTATGTGTATATTTGTATTTTATATACTCAATTGCCAGAAAGTCCTATGTGGTGTCCTAAAAACGTTTAGAATTTGACACATTTACAGGCTTGTGGAAAGTGTCCTCAAACATTCGCACATTATTGGTTATGGTTTTTGCTTTGTATATTCAAAAAGTTAGAACTTATGATCTGTACACCACAGAGAGAAGAATTTCACCTTTCTACTAAATTTTGCATTGCCTGGTTCTTGAAAACTAACATTAATTCATACTTTTGTGTGTTGGTGCAGATGCTCAGATGAAATAAAGATATGACAATACAGAGCTTGCTTTTTTCATGTAGCCATTTCTTAAACAGTTATGTTAAAATGCCACCTTAAGTATACATAGTTACCTTTATCCAGTGCAACAGAGCACACTGGAAGAGACACCACAACTGGAAAAGTCAGTCATCTTCATCAGCAAGGTTTCCAGAGAGCAGGTGAGTGAAACCTTTAAATCATAATGAGCACCTTACCTCACATGACACCATATTTGCACTTGTGATTTACACAAACATACCTGCAATGTTTTTATTCTGTATAGCACAGATGATACATAATAAACTATGTGTCTTTTGGATAGCTAATAAATACACAAAATATGAATGAAAACATTTCTCTTCTTGTGTCTCATTCATGCAGTATGTAGATGCTGAGATAACATTACTACCCAGTAATTGTGTAATACTGAATGACTCTCTATGACTTCACTGCCATGACAGAAATTATCTATGACAAAAAGTTATCTCAATTATTGATTAGTGGAAGCATCTGCTGTGATCTGATACCAATGAAACAGGCAGCAATTTTAATGTAACAGAAGCTGAATCATTTAGTTTAGGTGCACTGTGTTGTATTTTAGTCTTGACTTGGCCATGAGGAACACAGTCTACAAGAAACACCTGAGCCATCCTCTCTGTGTCTGTCTGCTGATTATGTAAGTAGGTTTGTGTCAATGATCAAAGAAGCAATCACCCCAAGGACAGTGGTGGTGCATCTCTTTTCCATGCCCTGTGACAGTCTCTGCTTACAACATGGTCTCATACCTCATTGATTAAGGCCAAACAAATAAGGATATTGTTTTTATAAAACAAGGTTGTGTTTCTGTCCATTTCAATGGCATATTGGCATTTTCCTCAATTCTTGCACCTTTATGTAATTGTTTGCACCTGAAGTAATACAATAGAAGGTAACTTGTTAATATTAATAGAAAATAGACAGCTAAATGAATTTACAGAGATTATATTAGGCAGGCACCACCTGGTACCAAGGTTGTGCCTTGCTAGAGTCCTCCACAGCGCGCAGACTCAACCTAGATACAGTTGTGCTTTGAATGAGCATAGCACATTTGTATTACACATATATTTTTTTTTACTACAGAGTTTTTGGAATATCTTGCCAAAAAAGTGATTCACCTTTTAACAACGAAAAAAGACTTCAACTCTCAGAATCCTACGACATAAAATGGATGAATAGGATTGACGACAACAAGTTGTTGTCACAAATCACCATCCCTGGCACTCATGACACCATGGCTCTTCACGGGGGTCCTGCAGTAGAATGCCAGGCCTGGAGTTTAGCGGACCAGCTGAGAGCAGGGGTGCGCTACCTGGATCTCAGAGTGTTTGCTTTTGAAAATGAGCTGTATATCATGCATGGTATTTTCTACCAATTTGCTACATTCACAGATGTGCTGGAGACAGTGAAGTCGTTTTTGGGAGACTTCAACAGTGAGACTGTTATAATGAGGGTGAAGCCAGTTTTGTTTAACAAGGGGAAAGTCCAGGAGATGGTTCAGAATAAAACGAGAAGTTATAATAATGTTTGGGTTATGTCTTCCACACCAAAAATGGGTGAAGTAAGAGGAAAGGTAGTCCTAGTACAGAAATCTAGTTTCAAGCTTGGCATACCCATCCAGAGCACGGACATGGAAGATGACTATAAGGTTATTAACGTTCAAGATAAAAAAAACATGATTGCAAAACACCTAGAAGAGGCTAAGGGAAAGTGTGGGGGAAATGACCTAGTTCTGACCTACTCAAGTGGTACTGGTATTGGCACACTAAAGGCAATGCTCTTAACTCCCAAAAACGTAGCTGAGAAGGTTAACCCATGGCTTGATGAGTATCTGAAAAAGCTTCCCACCAAAACTCCAAGGCCATGTTTTGGTGTAATTGCCATGGATTTTCCTGGTTTGGGTCTTTTACAAACAGTAATTGGGCTCAATGAAAAATAAAAGATATGTTAGCAGACCAGCATATTTTGCCCTCATTAAACAAATTTTGAACCACTAAATGCTTGATTGCTTTCAAGACACCAAAGTTTTGTTCTCTCATTTATTGTTGGATAATTTAGCATGCATTATACTCACATCATGTATGATCTAAACTTATAAATAAAAGCTATATGCTTCTTTGCAATATGTTCAGCATTCTAGTGTTGCCTCTCTTCATTTCAACACCTGTTAAAAGGAAAGCAGAAACAGGTAAATAGCCATTTTAAGGGTTCAAATCCATGTATTCATCTACCGCTGAGAAGTAATTCAATTTGATACATGGCATCAGCCAGAAGAATTCTCAAATCAGCTTTAATGAATTGTCCTTGCAAAGCAAAGAAGGCATGCAAAACATAATGATCTTTCACATCTGTTGATCCCTCCATAATTACAGATACTCTGTCAGACATTTACATCAGTTCATGTTCAGCAGTATGCAGGATATATTCCTTCACTGATGGAATTGCAACACTGTATATCACAGGCCTGTTTAAAAATGCATGTACATTACATTACATTACATTACATGCATTTATTAGACACTCTTATCAAGAGTGACTTCCATCACAACAGAACATCCATTCAATTTAAACAAGCAACAGTGTCAGACCCAGCTAACAACACTTCCAGACCAGTGAGTGTGAGCATAACACTATTCAAGTCCTACCACAAGTTAACTTGTGCACTCTGACAAAAGCCAGGTATAATATGATACAACAGTCCCTAGAGCACAAATTCATAATACGTCATAATACTACACATAAAATTACATCAAATGCAAGAAGTAGCAGGTGTTAGGGGGTGGGGATAGAAGTGGAACCGAGATGCAGTCTGAAGAGGTGGATCTTCAGTCTGCGTCGGAAGATGGCCAGTGATTCCGCTGTCCTAACCCCCGTGGGGAGTTCATTCCGCCACTGAGGGACCAGTACAGACAGGGATCGTGTCTGAAAAGAGTTACCCCATCGGAGCGGGACAGTCAGTTGCCCTGTGGAGCCCAGAGTACTGGAGCTGTGAACTAGGAGCTGTGTTGAACATGTAATGAGATAGGAGTGCATCCTTCGGATGTTGTAGAGGAAGTTTTGTTCTCATTTATCGTTGGATAATTTAGCATGCATTATACTCACACCATGTATGATCTAAACATATAAATAAAAGTTATATGCTTCTTTGCAATATGTTCAGCATTCTAGTGTTGCCTCTCTTCATTTCAACACCTATTAAAAGGAAAGCAGAAACAGGTAAATAGCCAAGGGTTCAAATGCATTTAATAAATCCACAATGTCATCCACAGAGGAGTAATTCAGTTTTGTTACATGGTATCAGCCCAAAGAACTCTCAAATCAGCTTTAATGAATTGTCCTTGTAAAGCAAATAAAGTATGCAAAATGTAATGTCCTTTCACATTTGTTGATCTCTCATGTATATTATTTAAAGTGAAATCTAATCTAAGTCAAAAACTCCAAACACTGGAAATTCAGCTGATTTCAATGCAGGTCGTTACTATTAACTCTCACCAGGGTTCCCTTTGTCTTCCACAGCTGTAGGTTTCCTATGCCTGCACATGCCTCAAAATGAAAGGGGGAGCTGTGATGATTTGAAGCCTTAGCATAATGTGGGCAGCACTATGATGTAATTTTGTATCCTAGAATACATTTTTTAATCCTAGAATTAATTGAATATTGTATTGTTGATACATATTTTTGTGATTTTTCATTGAGAATGTGATCATTTTTAAAATGGGTGAGCTAATGCCGTTGGAATGAGATCAGAAGAAATATCAGCTATAGAGATAAAAAATGATAAATCTGTAAGAAACCTCCAATACACAGTCCTATGCCAAGATTGGAAAGACAGCACAGTGAAATTTTCACACTGTTGATGCATTATTATTCTGTTCAATGTGGGTGAATGTGACCTCAGTCTTGGTCCAATCAAAATTTGACAATTTAATTTCCTGTTGCTGATGAGTGTCCTGTACTGGCCATATGGACTTGTGATTCTTCAGAACTATTATTTTCTGTTGCATCAAATTACCCTGATTTAGGATGGGTGTTTCCGTGATAATACTTTAAATGGTATGAGGGTCAGGTCAACAAATGGCGCGTCACTGTGAAATTTTTCCTCAATTACAGTAGCATTCCACCTTGTTTCATAGGCAAATTAGATGTTCACATGGATGTATATGAGGGGGGTGGGGTCAAAGGAAAACCTGTACTCAGTCCTGTACTCAGCACACTGCACATGCTCATGTCAAATTTAATCATGTCTGTGTACCAACAACATTTTGATTCAAAATAAACATCATCATGATCATCATTGGTACTAAACTGATTTAGTACCAATGTTGACAGGCTGATGTTGTCATCCTGTAGAAAAAAGGCTAGTAAAACTCATGGATCTGACAAAATTCAATCTACTATTTTTGTATTTTTGGATCAAAGCAGTAGAACCTCTGTTTACCAAGTCCACTATATCATAGCATATACTAAAAGAGCTATTCTAACCTTCCCTGCATCTGCATTACTCCCAATGGCCTGCCTCTGACATCCACAACCAGCACAGAGGAGTGCAGTCACCCTTGAGAGGTTTTGGGAAGCTCTGAGTAACAACAGACACCATGAATAAAAAAATCACACCTGTTAATCCAAAAGCCAGCCCTCTGACTCTGTGTATCCCCTGAAACAAGGGCTGAAGAGAAGTGGTTTCTCTGAAGATTTAGTTTCTTTTTTTTTTGCTGTCCCAACTGAGGTATTAATTGACTTGAGTGACTGAACCAGCTCTTAGTTCATTTCCTTGATAAATTATTTTAGATTTAATTTAAACCTGAATTGATAATGGCTCTGCTCAAGCTCCACCCCCTTCAGGTGTGTTGTTTTAAGTATCAGGTGTCTTGAGTGGTTGAATGTTTAG
>CM032885.1:38579000-38599194 GCA_019176425.1 Megalops atlanticus
TGTGTCATTTTTTTTATTAAAGACATAAGTGCTGTAAAGATAGAGGCTCCATTTTCTCTCCAAGGTCAAATAAATATAAATAAAAAGAAGTTTTCAAGTTCATATAACCGTATTAATAAATAAAACAATAAAAACCTGTAAAAATAAGTGCAATAAATTAGAATGAAAACCTCCATAAAAACATTATATTTTATTTCTAAAAATTCTTTCTTTTTCAGGTTTATTTTTTCAAACCCTCCCAAGACAAAGAAAACCTTTTCCCATTATCCTATTTTTTCATTCAGTCCCCAGGTACTACGTTCCCAGCTGCATTATCCATCTGCGCTCCATCATTTTCCTCTGGCCATTCGTCCATGCGAGGTTTCCCTCTAGGCCACAAATCCTCAGACCAGAGAGAGGGTGCGATTGGAAATGAGTGGTGAGTATTGTTTGTACATGATATTTCTGTATGTTATATATATGTTGTTTCAGCCGTGCCAACAATGCATTACCAGTCTCACCGACATACAGTTTGTCGCAGAGATCACACCTTATAACATAAACAACATTCTTGGAGTCAAGTGTTATTGATCTCCATATGGGTGCTGCAACATTACTGTATCTGTTTGTGACGTATGTCAAAGGTGAGAAATATTGCTGGTACTGTGCTGCAGGGTTTTTAAGTTTAGATGGCATTGCAGAATGTACCAACAAATCTTTCAAATTTTTATTCCTTCTGTAGGCCGCGATCATCCTGAAAGGTTGCAGTGGGATATTCCTCTGTAAGTTCTCAAAGTTTCCTTTGATTTTTGAGGCCAAATTTTTGTTAGAATCCGTGAAGGTAATGACTAATGGAATCAAACTGCTGTTATTCTTATCCATTTTTGTTGTCAATTGCTTTAAAGTCTCTACCTTTGTATACCTCAGAAATCTTTTGGAATATCCCCGCCGCTGCAACACCGTAAACAAGGTTCTGGTGGCCATCTCAAAATCACTTTGCAGGGAACATATTTTTTGAAACCTCAGTACCTGCGATTTCACCAGTCCCTTGAAGGTATGTTTTGGATGATGACTGTGTTTGTGTAGTAATGCATGCGTGTCCGTGTTTTTAAAGTACACCTTTGTTAGCAGCTGCCTGTGGCCTGTCTGTAAGATGGAAGAGAAAAAAACTGTGGTGTCCAAAAAATTGACTGACTCCTGCTCCAGCGTATATTTCAGTTTAATAGATGGATGGTGAGTATTGAGAATATTAAAGAACTGTTCAAATTGTTGCAAACTATACGTCCAAATCCCAAAATGTCATCCAGATATCTGTAATAGGCCATGGGCAAGAAGGGCATTTTGCTAGGGCCGCTGTTTCCCACTCTGCCATATAAATATCCGCATAGGCTGGTGCAAACTTCTTGCCCATGGCCGTTCCCGATATCTGCAAGTAGAATTTGTCATTAAACTTGAAATCATTTTTTGTCAAACTGATATGTAACAGGTGAAGGAGCTGTTCATCCGGCCTTGAGGGATCCGGGTTCCGAAAAATACATTTCTCACCGCCTGCAGCCCCGCCTCCGTATCAATGTTGGTATATAAGCTGTCTACGTCTATGGTGAAAAGGTAAGCCTTGTCTGGTACTTGTACCTGTTTAATCTTCTCCAGAAAATCATATGTGTCCTTTAAGTAACTAGCATGCTGATGGGATAAAGGATTCAAATAGAAGTCAATGTATTGTGCTATATTGTAGGATTCACTCCCACAATCCGAAACAATAGGGCGTCCCGCCGGGACCTGAAAATTAGGGTTAGGGTTAGGGTTAGGGTTAGGGTTAGGGTTAGGGTTAGGGTTAGGGTTAGGGTTAGGGTTAGGTTTTGTGGAAGTTTTCCGATGGTCCCCCCTACATTGGTCTTTTCAGACTATGTAGTTGAAATGGGGGCCCAAAGGCAGGGCACGGGCCGACGCATGTTAAGCTGTACACTTATTCCAATGACCTTTCACTTTATTTTTGTTATATCCTGAATCCCAGGTTCATTATTGCTCATGTAGGCCTTGTTACTCTTTCAGGTGTGTAATATTCACTGTATTTTTAAACACAACATTAGTAGCGTATGTTCAGGATCATAAGGTGTTTTTGACCTTTCGACCCTAGGCCTCCACACCCCCGTCCAAGAGGCCTGCGAGATTTAGTTCTTTTTATGAGTTTCCAAAAGCTTTCCTTCTTTTTTTGTATTTAGTGGGCCTTGTTTTCCCTTTTAGATGTGCAGTTTTCTAACACATCATTGGTAGCGTATGTCAGGGTCATAGGGTGTTCTGGCCTTTCAGCACTAGGCCACCACATCCCCGTCCTGCCGGATTTAGTTTTTATTTCTTTTTTAGGCTTCCACTGGCCTTCTCTCTCTATATTTTAGTTTTTATTGTAGTTTTCTTGCTGAGGTTTTAGTAGGCCCTGTTACTCTTTTTGATGTGCAAATTTTAACTGAATTTTTAGGACACATCATCAGTAGTGTACCTCAGGATCATCGGGTGTTTCGGCCTTTCAACACTATACACCCTCCCCTGAGGCGGCCAGCCGGGGGTGATCAGGCCTCGGCTTGTGTCCCATGCCCAATGAATCCTTAGTTTTTGTTTTATATTTTTTTCATTCTATATTTTTTTAGCCTTATCCTAATGTTTTTTGGTCACCCCCCCTTTTTTTTGTTGTTGCCATCTTTTTGTTTCGTTAGAATACATTTTTTTCTCTTAATGCTGCCATATCCTCCTTCTTCCAGGTCCCAGGGAACGTGACGGTTTAGGGGTGGTGAATTTTTTTTGAACAAGCCCAAACAAAGCTTTTTTTGGCTGGTCAAATTCGCGTATGTAGTGCTCAATGGTCTGGTGTGTGAGTGGTGCTAGCCACCGGTAGAAGATTGGGCCACCATTTAAGGTCTGTAGGCCCCAGACCACCGTCCCTGCGTGCTGTCCAAGTGGACCCAGGGGGGCTGGATACTTACTCTGCTCTACCCAAGTGATCTTTGTTAACACCGCTAGGTTACCCAACCACCCGAGTAGAGCCTGCGAAAGGGTCTCCTCTGTGGGGCCTGCTCTGGTGTGTTTCCCCCCAGATCAGCCGTGAGAATCTCACTGCTTTCCAGGTTAACCCTTAAGATAGAGACGGGTATTGGAGGGACAGAGTCCTGACTCCATCACCTCCCCCACGTCATCCATCCCGGGAGGGAACCAGAGCCCAGGACCCAGGGCCCCCGGAAGTCCCGGCCAGCCATGAACAGATCACTGCCTCCTAGACCCCAAGGACTCCAGGCCCAAGCAGACTGTTCGTTAACACCGCAAGGTATCCCAGTCCGCTTCACCAGGGTCCGGGAAGGTAGGTACCGTGCATTACGTCACCTCCCAGACAACCCTGGGTGGGTGTCCCTTTCAGCGGATGGCCTCCCTACCTGTTCCAGCGAGTATTCCCAGACACTGGAACCCTTCGGGAAGCCATCAAGCTTCTACTGGGTGGGACCCCCATGGGTTAACTACATCCAGCGGATGGCTTCCCTACCTGTTCCAGCCCAAAGTATTCCCCAGACACTGGAACCCTTCGGGGAAGCCATCAAATTTCTACTGGAAGAGCGCTCCCTTACCATTGCTCCGTAGCCTTCTTAAAGCTGAGTTGTCCTCACAAGGAGATACCACTCTTGCCGGGTTTCTGGGCTGCCAAATTCCTGACGCCCTTATTCTGTGCGTTTTCTTCCCCATGGTTGGCTTTTCTCGATCTCACGAACCATGCTGCCCTTGAGAGGGGTGATTGTATTTTCTGACGCAAAAAAACCGTTACGTTTTATCTTTAATCGTTCGAGATATTATCCTCCAAAGTTCCAGTATATGATTACCCAGAGCTCTTCATTTAAATTTCCAGATTATTATTCAATATTGATGTCCCAGAGTGCATTTTTGCAGGAATTTCCCCACCCTGGAGTGGATTGTTAAGGTGACTATAGGGGTGCTCTAGCTGGTTCATTCTGGCCTTCAAGCCCTTGCTTTTGGCTTGGGTTGGTGGAAAATGATTAGCATGGTGCTATCTTTGCTAAGGTAGTGCATGCTGTCTGACCAGGGATTCTGTCCCTGGTCACACCCTTGCTTTTGGCTTGGGTTGGTGGAAAATGGGCCCCTGCACCTTCCTGGCCCCAGATTAGCATAGCGCTATCTTTGCTAGGGTAGCGCATGCTGTCTGACCGGGATTCTGTCCCTGGTCACGCCTTTGGCTTGGGTTGGTGGAAAATGGGCCCCTGCACCTTCCTGGCCCCAGATTAGCATAGCGCTATCTTTGCTAGGGTAGCGCGTGCTGTCTGACCGGGGATTCTATCCCTGGTCACGCCCTTGCTTTTGGCTTGGGTTGGTGGAAAGTGGGCCCCTGCACCTTCCTGGCCCCAGATTAGCATAGCGCATCTTGCTAGGGTAGCGCGTGCTGTCTGACCGGGGCTTCTATCCCTGGTCATGCCCTTGCCTTTGGCCTGGGCTGGTGGAAAGTGGGCCCCTGGCCCATGATTAGCATAGCGCTATCTTGCTAAGGTAGCGCATGCTGTCTGACCGGGGCTTCTATCCCTGGTCATGCCCTTGCCTTTGGCCTGGGCTGGTGGAAAGTGGGCCCCTGGCCCATGATTAGCATAGCGCTATCCTGCTAAGGTAGCGCATGCTGTCTGACCGGGGCTTCTATCCTGGTCATGCCCTTGCCTTAGGCATGGGCTGGTGGGAAGTGGGCCCCTGCACCTTCCTGGCCCAAGGTTAGCGTAGCGCTTTCTTTGCTGAGATGGCGCGTGCTGTCTGACCGGGATTCTGTCCCTGGTCATGCCCTTGTCTTTGGCCTGGGCTGGTGGAAAGTGGGCCCCTGCAACCCCTGGCCTAGCCCTTTCTTTTGCTGAGATAGCGCATGCTGTCTGACCGGGGATTCTGTCCTGGTGGGCCCCTGCATCCTCCTGGCCCAAAATTGGCATAATCTTTCTTTCCAGGGATTCTGTCCTAGTCACGTCCTTGCTCTTGGCCTGGGCTGGTGGAAAGTTAAAGTTAGGGTTAAGGTTGTGAGGGTTGGGGCAAATTTAGGGTTAAGGTTAGGGTTAGGGTTTGGTTTGGGATTCTAGGGTTAGGGTTAGAGTTAGGATTCTATGGTCTAGGGTTAGGGTTTGGGTTGGGATCCTAGGGTTAGGATTGTTGGGGTTAGGGTTAGGGTTGGGGCAAAAATTAGGGTTAAGGTTAGGGTTAGGGTTAGGGTTAGGGTTGGGGTTGGGGAACTTAGGTTATAAGAAATTAAGGTTCTAGTTAAAGTTGTTATGGGGGTTTTCTGGTTGGGAATTAGGAGTGCGGTGGAACAACTTAGGGACTTAGGGTTAGAATTTAAGTTTTAGGAGATCCAGGGCTTGGGGTTAGGGTTCGGGAATTTAGGGTCTCGGTTTGGGGCTTAGGGTTTAGGGTTTGAGAATTAGAGAATTAGGGATGCGATAGAAATTGTAGTAGGAGGATTTTAGAATTAGGGTTGGAGTAATTTAGGGTGGGAAGGTTAGAGTTACCGTTAGGGTTAAGGTTAGGGTTGTAAAATTTAGGGTTTCTTTTTTAAGGTTGGAGGCCTTTTGGGTTCCAGCTGGGGTTAGGTGTTGGGGACTTCGACTTAGGGTTGGGGACTTAGGGTCTATGTTTGTTATTAGGGGTTAGGTTAAAGAGGTAGAATTAGGGTTGGGGAGCTTAGGATTCAGGTTAGGGTTTCAGATAACGTTAAGGGACTTAGGGTTAGGGTTAGGGCTTTTAGGGTGGAAGTGTAAAGTTACTATTGGCTGTTTTTGGCTGTTTTTAATAGGAGAACTCAGATTGGGTGTTTCCCCTGAGCCATACTGCTCTTTTTAGGGGTTGCCCCACCTCATCACTGTTCTTCCTATTATTAGCCATTTTTATTTTATTATTTTTTATTTTTTATTTTAATTTTTAAGGGTACATATGAACACACATGGTACCAAAGAACATTAAACACCAGTCCAAGACCTATGCTACAAGAGGAACTTAACCAAGAACTAAATATTTTCAGAATGTTGTAATTAGGGAGATTATCTCCTCCTGCTGTTGATTTATCCCAGGTTGTTTGATTGGAATAGCCCTCATTTGTATGATTGTAGAAAGGTCCTTGAATATCCTCCTTGTTGCAGGGCTTTAAATAGAATTTGGGTTGCCTGTTCCCTGTCTTTTTTGAAAATAATTGTGCCTTTATAATGCCCCTGAGAGTATGTTTGGGTATTCCGTTGTCCGGAGTGTGGTTTGTGTGGAAATGTTGTTGTGTCCCAAAAGGTCCCTGTGGGTATCATGCAAGGTGTGCTTCACTTTAATCGATTGGTGGTGATTATTCAAAGTTTCCTTGAACTGATTGAATTCCTTCCGTGTGTGTGTCCAAGTTCCCCAGTTGTCGTCCAAGAACCTGAAGTAGTGGGCTAGTAGGTATTTGCTTTTTTGGAAAAAATGTCTCCTTCCACCCTGCCTTGTAGATGTTTGCGTATGCTGGGGCAAATTTCTTCCCCATAGTTGTGCCCTTTTAGTTTATAGGTAGAATTGCCCATTAAATTCAAGGCTAATTTCTACTGGTCTGAACTGGGCGTTCATTTCTACACTGTTTGTGATCCAGCGATCCAGAATTTTTACTGATAAAGTCGTTGCAGTATCCTTTATATACCTGGGGCGTTTTGGTGATAGGGGATCTAGGAATCAGTCTATTCTGCTACTTTTCAGTAACCTGATACTATTGGTCATCCAGGGAGGACTTTTTTAGGTTAGGGTTCTAGGGTTGGGGTTTGGGTTGGGATCCAAAATTAGGGTTAGGGTTAGGATTAGGGTGTTTGGGGCAAAATTAGGTTAAGGTTAGGGTTAGGGTTTGGGTTGGGCTCCTAGGGTCTATGGTCTAGGTTAGGGTTTGGGTTGGGATCCTAGGGTTAGAGTTAGGTGATTGGGGCAAAATTAGGGTTAGGGTTTGGGTTGGGATCCTAGGGTTGGGGTTAGGGTTAGGAATCTATGGTCCAGGGTTAGGGTTTGGGTTGGGATCCTAGGGTTAGAGTTAGGGTTAGGCTTAGGGTTAAGGTTTGGGGCAAAATTAGGGTCAAGGTTAGGGTTAGGGTTATGGTTTGGGTTGGGGTCCTAGGGTTAGGGTTAGGGTTATTAGGGTTGGGGTTGGGGTTTAGGGTTAGGGTTGTTAGGGTTAGGGTTAGGGTTATTAGGGTTAGGGTTAGAGTTAGGGTTAGGGTTTAGGTTGGGATCCTAGGGTTAGGGTTAACGTTAGGGTTAAGGGTTAGGGTTAGGGTTAGGGTTAGGGTTGGGATCCTAGGTTAGGGTTAGGGTTATTAGGGTTAGGGTTAGGGTTAGGGTTAGGGTTAGGGTTAGGGATATCCCTAATTTTTCCTTTTTGTGGGAATCTTAACGCATCGATTCCGAAAAAGTGTCGCTTATTGTGGAAAAAATCCACAATTTCTACAGGTTAGTGGATGCGTTACCTTGCGAGGCACAACATCGCATCGCAGCCATTCATTTTCAATGGGAGTTCCTAACACTGGTAATAATTCCGGAATTGCGCCTTTTTCTTTAAAATATTCATATAAAATCATAGGAATGGTTTTTTTCAGATCTGATCACTGATTTATTATTCTTGCTTCCTCTAGTATTTTTTTGTGATAGTTTTCATATTTTTAAAAGCTTTTTTAAAAATTTGCCTTGCAATACCATACATAGCCAGGGAGTGGCGCCAGTGAGTTTTTCAGGTAGTTTTTCTGGAACCCATTGTTTTTGAAGTTCTAATTCCGATACTTCTACTGTACCCAGGGAAGGTGAACTCAAACTCGGGTAAAGTGTGAGATAGGTCCCTGATGGAGCCTTGAGATCCAGGGACCGTGGTTGACCCAAAAAAGTACTAACTATAATATGTGTATATTGAAGTTCAGAATGTGGAAATGCCATGTTAAGAGTAGGTACATATTAAGGTGGTGGATGTTGTGAGGTCGGAACTTCTACTTTACCCGGGAAAGGTGCACTCAAGCTGGGGTAAAGTGTGAGATAGGTCCCTGATGGAGCCAGGGACTGTGGTTGATATGTGTATATTGAAGTTCAGAATGTGGAAATGCCATGTTAACCTGAGGTACATATTATGGAGGTGGATGTTGTGAGTTCGGAACTTCTACTTTACCCGGGGAAGGTGCACTCAAGCTGGGGTTAAGTGTGAGATAGGTCCCTGATGGAGCCAGGGACTGTGGTTGACCCAAAAAAGTACTAAGTATGATATGTGGATCTTGAAGTTCAGAATGTGGAAATGCCATGTTAACCTGAGGTACATATCACGGTGGTGGATGTTGTGAGTTCGGAACTTCTACTTCACCCGGGGAAGGTGCACTCAAGCTGGGGTAAAGTGTGAGATAGGTCCCTGATGGAGCCAGGGACCGTGGTTGACCCAAAAAACTACTAAGTATGATATGTGGATCTTGAAGTTCAGAATGTGGAAATGCCATGTTAAGTGTAGGTACATATGACGGTGGTGGATGTTGTGAGTTCGGAACCTCTACTTTACCCGGGGAAGGTGCACTCAAGCTGGGGTAAAGTGTGAGATAGGTCCCTGATGGAGCCAGGAACCGTGGTTGACCCAAGAAAGTACTAAGTATGATATGTGGATCTTGAAGTTCAGAATGTGGAAATGCCATGTTAACCTGAGGTACATATTATGGAGGTGGATGTTGTGAGTTCGGAACTTCTACTTTACCCGGGGAAGGTGCACTCAAGCTGGGGTTAAGTGTGAGATAGGTCCCTGATGGAGCCAGGGACTGTGGTTGACCCAAAAAAGTACTAAGTATGATATGTGGATCTTGAAGTTCAGAATGTGGAAATGCCATGTTAACCTGAGGTACATATCACGGTGGTGGATGTTGTGAGTTCGGAACTTCTACTTTACCCGGGGAAGGTGCACTCAAGCTGGGGTAAAGTGTGAGATAGGTCCCTGATGGAGCCAGGGACCGTGGTTGACCCAAAAACTACTAAGTATGATATGTGGATCTTGAAGTTCAGAATGTGGAAATGCCATGTTAACCTGAGGTACATATCACGGTGGTGGATGTTGTGAGTTCGAACCTCTACTTTACCCGGGAAGGTGCACTCAAGCTGGGGTAAAGTGTGAGATAGGTCCCTGATGGAGCCAGGGACCGTGGTTGACCCAAAAAGTACTAAGTATGATATGTGGATCTTGAAGTTCAGAATGTGGAAATGCCATGTTAACCTGAGGTACATATCACGGTGGTGGATGTTGTGAGTTCGAACCTCTACTTTACCCGGGAAGGTGCACTCAAGCTGGGGTAAAGTGTGAGATAGGTCCCTGATGGAGCCAGGGACCGTGGTTGACCCAAAAAGTACTAAGTATGATATGTGGATCTTGAAGTTCAGAATGTGGAAATGCCATGTTAACCTGAGGTACATATCACGGTGGTGGATGTTGTGAGTTCGGAACCTCTACTTTACCCGGGGAAGGTGCACTCAAGCTGGGGTAAAGTGTGAGATAGGTCCCTGATGGAGCCAGGGACCGTGGTTGACCCAAAAAACTACTAAGTATGATATGTGGATCTTGAAGTTCAGAATGTGGAAATGCCATGTTAACCTGAGGTACATATCACGGTGGTGGATGTTGTGAGTTCGGAACCTCTACTTTACCCGGGGAAGGTGCACTCAAGCTGGGGTAAAGTGTGAGATAGGTCCCTGATGGAGCCAGGGACCGTGGTTGACCCAAAAAAGTACTAAGTATGATATGTGTATATTGAAGTTCAGAATGTGGAAATGCCATGTTAAGTGTAGGTACATATGACGGTGGTGGATGTTGTGAGTTCGGAACCTCTACTTTACCCGGGGAAGGTGCACTCAAGCTGGGGTAAAGTGTGAGATAGGTCCCTGATGGAGCCAGGAACCGTGGTTGACCCAAGAAAGTACTAAGTATTATATGTGGATCTTGAAGTTCAGAATGTGGAAATGCCATGTTAAGTGTAGGTACATATTATGGAGGTGGATGTTGTGAGTTCGGAACCTCTACTTTACCCGGGGAAGGTGCACTCAAGCTGGGGTAAAGTGTGAGATAGGTCCCTGATGGAGCCAGGAACCGTGGTTGACCCAAGAAAGTACTAAGTATGATATGTGGATCTTGAAGTTCAGAATGTGGAAATGCCATGTTAACCTGAGGTACATATTATGGAGGTGGATGTTGTGAGTTCGGAACTTCTACTTTACCCGGGGAAGGTGCACTCAAGCTGGGGTTAAGTGTGAGATAGGTCCCTGATGGAGCCAGGGACTGTGGTTGACCCAAAAAAGTACTAAGTATGATATGTGGATCTTGAAGTTCAGAATGTGGAAATGCCATGTTAACCTGAGGTACATATCACGGTGGTGGATGTTGTGAGTTCGGAACTTCTACTTTACCCGGGGAAGGTGCACTCAAGCTGGGGTAAAGTGTGAGATAGGTCCCTGATGGAGCCAGGGACCGTGGTTGACCCAAAAAAGTACTAAGTATGATATGTGGATCTTGAAGTTCAGAATGTGGAAATGCCATGTTAAGTGTAGGTACATATTATGGAGGTGGATGTTGTGAGTTCGGAACCTCTACTTTACCCGGGGAAGGTGCACTCAAGCTGGGGTAAAGTGTGAGATAGGTCCCTGATGGAGCCAGGGACCATGGATGATATGTGTATATTGAAGTTCAGAATGGGGAAATGCCATGTTAAGTGTAGGTACATATTACGGTGGTGGATGTTGTGAGTTCGGAACTTCTACTTTACCCGGGGAAGGTGCACTCAATCTGGGGTAAAGTGTGAGATAGGTCCCTGATGGAGCCAGGGACCGTGGTTGATATGTGTATATTGAAGTTCAGAATGGGGAAATGTCATGTTAAGTGTAGGTACATATCATGGTGGTGGGAGACCCCTCTGACGGTTCATCATGGTTTAACCGTAAGCGTAATGTGATGTCTGTCAACACGTCACCAGTGGAACCCTATATATTGCATGAATCTGCAAGCACTTTCTCAGAACCACATCACCGATGGACGAGAAGAAGACCTCGGAGGAAGAGCCGGAGGATTCAGAAGTGGACCTCGCTGATACACAGCCCAGCTCAACTACCATGGAGCCGGGACAGGGGTGGGAAGCTGGTCTCTTGCCTTCCAGGGCCAGCGTCAGTCCCATAGAGCTGGGGATTGAGTTGGAAGTCGATCTCCTCCCTTCCCAGTCCAGCCTCAGTCCCCTGGAGTCAGGGGAGGAGTGGGAAGCTGACCTCCCCGCTTCTCAGCCCTTACCGAGTACCCGGAGCCGGAAAACGAGTTGGAAGTGGTCCTCAGCCTGCCTGCATCACAGAAGAAGGTACGTTGATTTACTGGAGCTGATTGTGTTTTAGAGTTCAGAAAGTGGAATTTCTCACCTCCAAAGATGGTGTAATTCTGGATTTTCTTCTTTACCTTCTATAGGTGAAAGGAGTTAAAAAGGGAAAGAAGGGGTGGAAAGATGTCGTCAAATGGGCGAAAAAAGAAGAAAGACCGCAAGAAGAAGAAGCGTCCCAGGCGAAGTCCCAAGCAGGCCAGCCTCCCGCTGGCCTGGTTGACCTCCCGCTCACAGCCTCACAGCTCAGCCCATGCTCCGCAATCCAGCCCGCTGGCATCAGAAGTAAGTATGGTTCCTGCAATTGGTTATTTTTGAAGTTCATAAGATGGAACCTATGGCTCCTGGAGATGGTGAGAATCCAAATTTTCAACTTTACCCTCATAGGTGGAAGCAGAGAAGGATGTCACCCAATCAGGCAAGAGGAAGAGCAAGAAGAAAAACAAGGCAGTTGAAGCATCCGGGCTCCTACCTTCAACCAGCCCTTCCCCTGTAAGTAGAGTCCGAGGAAGGTGAACCCAACACGGGTCAAAATTTGGGGAGTTCCCCGAATCTGGAGGTGTTCATATTATGGAAGCTGAAGTACAATACATGGATTTCCATGTTAACCTTAAGCACAAATTATGGAAGTTCAGCAGAAAAGTGCAAGGCTGGTTCATTTTTCATTTTCTCCAGGGCAGAAGAAGACGCCTGACTTACCCAGCCGAGTTCCTGGCCCTGGTGAGGTACTGCTTCCAGGCGGAGCTACAGCGTGGGGTAGTCAGACGCTGTGATATCACGAGGGCCCTGAAACAGAACCCGGAGCTGCTGAAGTACTGCAAGAAGCTGGACCTAACTTTGGAAAATGTCCGTAATCGCGTCCGTATGATGATTAAAGAAAGTGATTGAACTGTGAATGCAGAGTCCTGTAGAAGCTGAAGTTTGAATAAAGGAATTTAAATGTTTATTTTTTGTCTAAAGTATTTAATGCAACCATGGTATTATGGAATAAAGTGTCAAATTCTGGATAGTCAAGTTCCAGAACTGATACTTTGCTCTCCAGGTCCGGAGGATGAGCAGTTTGCCCCAGGCTCTGTGTGCTCCTGAGCGGGTCCAGAGCGGGTGACCAGTTGGCCCTAGTTCCATGGGGGGCGACCAGGTGGCCCTGGTTGCCTGGGGGGGACCAGTTGGCCCTGGCTCTGTGTGCTCCTGAGCCTAAGTCCAGAGCGGATGACCAGTTGGCCCTAGTTCCATGGGGGCGACCAGGTGGCCCTGGTTGCCTGGGGGGGACCAGTTGGCCCTGGCTCTGTGTGCTCCTGAGCCTAAGTCCAGAGCGGATGACCAGTTGGCCCTAGTTCCATGGGGGCGACCAGGTGGCCCTGGTTGCCTGGGGGGGACCAGTTGGCCCTGGCTCTGTGTGCTCCTGAGCCTAAGTCCAGAGCGGATGACCAGTTGGCCCTAGTTCCATGGGGTGACCAGTTGGCCCTGGTTCCGTGGGGGTGACCAGTTGGCCCTGGCTCTGTAGCCGACGGCTATGGGTGAATAATCGGGGGCTTAATAGTGGGCTCCTAGGGTAAAGTGGAGGTAATGGGGCAGGGAAGGGACGGAATTCTGGAATTGCACCATTAACCTCCATCGGTTCCACTCAAAATGCATCACCCAGGTCCAAATTACGGAATCACGAAGTTCAAAATGTGGCTCCAGATAGTCGAGCTCCACAACAAATACCCTGCATCAATATCGGTTGGGTGTACAAGGAGTATGAAATACCGAAATTCTACTTTGTCAAAAGGAGGACCCAAAGGTAAGAAGAAGTTCCGGAATTGCAATATCGACTTCCACAACTGGGACTCTACGTCAATACTGAAGTCGAGATTCTGGTTTCGTAGTAGCATCTGTTGCCATAGTTTTGTTTTGGATCAAATTCGGATTTTGAACTGATGGTAAATTCTGATTGGTTAACAGAGTACGAAATACAGAAATTGTACTTCGCCCAGCTCATTACTCAAACATTGCCATGGTTTTGTTTTGGATCAAAATTGGATTTTGAACTGAGTAATTTTCTGATTGGTTAACCAGAGGAGTATAAAATGCAGAAATTGTACTTCGCCCAGCTCATTGCTGAAACGGAAGACCTAAGGGTAAGAAGTCTTGAGGGGAATGTCCACGGTACTCGAAGTTTAAATTCCGAATTGCAATATCGATTTCTGCATAAATGTCGAAGTTTGAGGTTTTGGTATTGTAATTGTACCATTTACTTCCATAATTTCTACTAAACGAAAACAAAAACCGTGGTACTGATTTCTGTCACGATTTCTAGGATTCCAGAATGGCAAGCGCACACTCTTCACAGGAGACAACCACTCAGGTAAGAACTTACTCTAACTTCCCTAGTTCCAATTATTGCTTAATATTGACTTCCATTTTTGTGCTTTTGCTAAAAAATGTATGTGTTGTGTTGAACTCTGTAGTTAGACCAGTAACTTCCACAATTGATACTTTGCATTCATTTTAGCCCGAGGTTTGAATTCCAGAACTGGAACATCCCCTTTGTGCTTTTACCTAGTCTTTTCTATTTTTCATTTCAGGCAAAAAGAAGGAAGTGCCCTTGTGCTTCATAAGCTATGCCAACCTTTCAAGGCACATCAAGGATGTGCACGGAGTCACGGACCGTGAGAGGAGAAAGCTGCTCATAGGGAGGCAGAGCTACCGGTATTCTGGCAGCTTAAAATGCCCTGTGCAGGGCTGCACAAATGTGGACTATGCCAGGCTGGATAAGCACCTGAGAGGGTTGCACAAACTGAAGGTAATGTACATTACTGCATTCCTGCTTTGGTAAAGGTGGGTGGAAGTTTCACTGGAGGTTCACTCATGATTTCTTTCACATTTCTTCCAGGGACAGCGCCTGAAAGAAGTCCTTCAGCAGGCCAAGAAAATGGCAATAATGAAGGAACTGCAGAAGACCCCCCAGCCAAGACAAGAAGAGGGACCAGTCCATGCCGGGGAGGAAGCAGTTCCGGATATTGAGCTGAAAACCCTTTTGTTCGAAACGGTCAAGAAGGTGGCCAAACTGACAAAAGAGGTGAAGAGGCTGAGAGGAGAAGTTCAGGCCTTGAAAACGCCAGCCATCCCCATCTTGAAAAGTTCACAAAGCAAGGAGCAGCAACCAGAGGATTCCTGCCAAGGTGATATTTCTTTCTTTACTCTTACTTTAGGCCGCATTTTTCTCTTGTACTGATGCAATATGAGGTAAAACTTACATTTTCTTCCAGGACAACTGATGAAGAGCTTCTTGGTCTCATTGTCCGGGCCAAATCCAAGCAGGAAGTATAGGGAGAACTGCAAGCAGCAGGTTGCCCATGTCAGGAATTGGGTGAACTTCATGTGGAACAAGCCAGGGACATCAGTGCTTCCTCCTGTTCCTGAATGATCTGGGCAGGCTCCAAGAGTAAGTATCAATAAACTATTCACACATCTCAGTTCACTGTTGCCAGATCTCTATTACATACTGACAATTATCTTCTCTTTTAGATGGCTTGATTCCCTTGGCCAGAGAGGCCTGACCCCATCATCTCAGCGGCACTACATACTTGACATCCAAAAATTCCTGGGCTTCCTCAGAAATGCAGGCTTCCCAGGATGCGCCTGGCCGGCAGAACCATCCAGGGTTTACAAGTGAAGCTCAAGGCCTGGAACAAGGGCCTAAGTGCGGCTATAGTGATACAGAGGCAGGAAACCAGAAGTGTAAAGACAGGTGAGTACTTCATCTAATCTATTCTTGTGCCAGGTTTCTGGTGGACAAAAAAATGCAGCAAGTAGGTTTTCATCATGGTTACTGTTCATTATCTCACCTACATAAATTGTTAATTGTTTCCTTTTCAGTCAACCTCATACCCAGCCAAGCCCTGCTGGAATTCTACACTAGGGCCAGCTCCTTACTGCCAGGGGCCTTGAACGACCTACAGGCCGATCCAGCCTGTCCCCAGAAGCTGAGGGTGTGCGTTGGACTCCTGGTTGGAATAATGGCAGTATCCACTGGGCACAGAAAGGGGTCTTTAGCAACATGACCCCAAGGATGTAAGGGATGCTCGCAGACATGGGAGCACAGCCATTATCAGTGTGAGTAGAGGTGCTGTGTAGGCCGCTGTTTTTTAATATCTGGAAAGTTTACATCCCCAAGTCTAGTGTTTTTTTAAATGTATTTTTCTCCTTTTCTCAGGTCTCTTCACATAAGACTGCAGCTGCCTTTGGAAAGGCAAAACTGCCATTATCCATCCAGGACTGGAATGCCCTGAAAGGCTTCCTTGACATCAGCAAGAGCCTGCCTGGGTCTGAAAGAAGACCCAAGACAGTGTTCTTCGACCAGGCCGGAAAAGAGATGACCAGAATCGGGCTACACTTTACAGCGGTGTGGACACATCTCCAGCTCCCTGGCGAGCCCACCCTTACTGATGTCAGGACCGCAATCTCTACCTATGTAAGTAACACGTCCACTAGAACATCTTCATGAAAAAGCTTTTGTGTGATTATTCTTAACTCTTATTTTTTCTTTTCCAGACTGATAAGGCTCTCAACCCCAAGGACCGGGAGCGCATAGCCTCTGCGATGTGCCACGATGTTCAAACC
Organism: Megalops atlanticus; assembly: GCA_019176425.1. NCBI lineage: Eukaryota > Metazoa > Chordata > Actinopteri > Elopiformes > Megalopidae > Megalops > Megalops atlanticus. The sequence continues at coordinate 38,594,969 of CM032885.1, forward strand.
GCTAAGCGGTTTTATGTTCCAGAGGCCACTGCAGAGGAGGCAGCAGCAAACCGCCAATGCATCTTAAAGTCATTGCTATGGGATGCGAGAGGCAGTGAAGCTGCAGCCCAGGAGAAGCTCGCGAGCGGAGATGAACCTGAACCACATCCAAGCACCTCCACGGGTGGGTCCACAGCCAGGGCCCAAGGCGGCAGCGTGGAGGACCCCTTCCAAGAGCAGGGAGAGGAGGACAATGGGTCTTCAACTTCTGCATCCTTGAGCTCCAACGAGGGAGAAGGCGGCGGGGTGCCAAGGACGTCCCCTGCTACCAGTTCGGACAGTGGCTCAGACAGTGAGGAGAGCAGCACTGACACCTCAAGCAGTTCGAGCCAGGAGTCGGACACAACGTCCAGCACAGAGTAATCACAAAATGTATATAGTTTGTAACATTATGTATATAGTTTGTAATATAATCTGCAATTATTGTTGTAAATGTTCATTGTGTCTAATATAATTACTTGTGAAGTTAAAAATCTGCATGTAGTGTTTGTTGTTCATCTTTTATGATCTGTCTTTTCTATGTTTGTTGAAAATATTTGTTCATTTAAGTGATGGGTGCTATATTTCAACTTCTTGTAGTTAATAAATAACATTGAATTTGAACATGTTTCTCTCTGTTTTCTATCCACATAAGGTCTGCAATGCACAACACAGTGAGAGGTCACATTATGGAATTTGTTCCTTAATGAAAGATTAATGTAAGGTTCAATTGATGGAAGTAATTCACAATCAAGTATAAGTACAATTGTTGGCATGCACAATGTGGACTTTGTCCAAAAAAATACAAGTAAGAATTACAAATTTGAAGTTCAGAATGGGGAAATGCCATGTTAACCTTAGGTACATATGATGGTGGTGGTGGATGTTGTGAGTTCGGAACTTCTACTTTACCCGGGGAAGGTGCACTCAAGCCCGGGTAAATTCTGAGATAGGTCCCTGATGGAGCCTTGAGATCCAGGGACCCTCATTAACCCCAAATAGGTCCAAGTATGATTCGTGTGTTGAAGTTCAGAATGGGGAAATGCAATGTTAACCTTAGGTACATATGGTGGTGGTGGATGTTGTGAGTTCGGAACTTCTACTTTACCCGGGGAAGGTGCACTCAAGCCCGGGTAAATAGTGAGATAGGTCCCTGATGGAGCCTTGAGATCCAGGGACCCTCATTAATCCAAATAGGTCCAAGTTTGATTCATGTGTTGAAGTTCAGAATGGGGAAATGCAATGTTAACCTTAGGTACATATGGTGGTGGTGGATGTTGTGAGTTCAGAACTTCTACTTTACCCGGGGAAGGTGCACTCAAGCCTGGGTAAATTCTGAGATAGGTCCCTGATGGAGCCTTGAGATCCAGGGACCCTCATTAACCCCAAATAGGTCCAAGTATGATTCGTGTGTTGAAGTTCAGAATGGGGAAATGCAATGTTAACCTTAGGTACATATGGTGGTGGTGGATGTTGTGAGTTCAGAACTTCTACTTTACCCGGGGAAGGTGCACTCAAGCCCGGGTAAATTCTGAGATAGGTCCCTGATGGAGCCTTGAGATCCAGGGACCCTCATTAACCCCAAATAGGTCCAAGTATGATTCGTGGTGTTGAAGTTCAGAATGGGGAAATGCAATGTTAACCTTAGGTACATATGGTGGTGGTGGATGGTGTGAGTTCAGAAATGCAATTCTACTTTACCCGGGGTGGTGGATGGTGCTACTTTACCCGGGAAGGTGCACTCAAGCCCGGGTAAATTCTGAGATAGGTCCCTGATGGAGCCTTGAGATCCAGGGACCCTCATTAACCCCAAATAGGTCCAAGTATGATTCGTGTGTTGAAGTTCAGAATGGGGAAATGCAATGTTAACCTTAGGTACATATGGTGGTGGTGGATGTTGTGAGTTCGGAACTTCTACTTTACCCGGGGAAGGTGCACTCAAGCCCGGGTAAATTGTGAGATAGGTCCCTGATGGAGCCTTGAGATCCAGGGACCCTCATTAACCCCAAATAGGTCCAAGTATGATTCGTGTGTTGAAGTTCAGAATGGGGAAATGCAATGTTAACCTTAGGTACATATGGTGGTGGTGGATGTTGTGAGTTCAGAACTTCTACTTTACCCGGGAAGGTGCACTCAAGCCTGGGTAAATTCTGAGATAGGTCCCTGATGGAGCCTTGAGATCCAGGGACCCTCATTAACCCAAATAGGTCCAAGTATGATTCATGTGTTGAAGTTCAGAATGGGGAAATGCAATGTTAACCTTAGGTACATATGGTGGTGGTGGATGTTGTGAGTTCGGAACTTCTACTTTACCCGGGGAAGTGCACTCAAGCTGGGGTAAAGTGTGAGATAGGTCCCTGATGGAGCCTTGAGATCCAGGGACCCTCATTAACCCCAAATAGGTCCAAGTATGATTCATGTGTTGAAGTTCAGAATGGGGAAATGACATGTTAACCGTAGGTACATATTACGGTGGTGGATGTCGTGAGTTTGGAACTTCTACTTTACCCGGGGAAGGTGCACTCAAGCCCGGGTAAATTGTGAGATAGGTCCCTGATGGAGCCTTGAGATCCAGGGACCCTCATTAACCCAAATATGTCTAAGTACGATTCGTCTGTTGAAGTTCAGAATGGGGAAATGCCATGTTAACCTTAGGTACATATACATGGTGGTGGATGTCGTGAGTTTGGAACTTCTACTTTACCCGGGAAGGTGCACTCAAGCTGGGTAAATTGTGAGATAGGTCCCTGATGGAGCCTTGAGATCCAGGGACCCTCATTAACCCAAATATGTCTAAGTACGATCCTTCCAGGGACCCAGGGACCGTGGTCCAAGGAAGTTCAGAATGGGGAAATGCCATGTTAAGCGTAGGTACATATTACGGTGGTGGATGTCGTGAGTTTGGAACTTCTACTTTACCCGGGGAAGGTGCACTCAAGCTGGGGTAAATTGTGAGATAGGTCCCTGATGGAGCCTTGAGATCCAGGGACCCTCATTAACAAAAATGTCTATTTTCGTCTGTTGAAGTTCAGAATGGGGAAATGCCATGTTAACCGAGGTACATATGATGGTGGTGGATGTTGAGAGTTTGGAACTTCTACTTTTTTCTAAAAAGGTGCACTCAAGCCGGGGTAGGTGAAACATAGGTCCCTGATGGAGCCTTGAGATCCAGGGACCCTCATTAACCCAAATATTCCAAGTTTGATTCAATCGTTGAAGTTCAGAATGGGGAAATGCCATGTTAACCTGAGGTAGATATTACGGTGGTGGATGTTGTGAGTTTGGAACTGTTTTACCCGGGAAGGTGCACTCAAGCTGGGGTAAAAGGTCCCTGATGGAGCCTTGAGATCCAGGGACCCTCATTAACCCAAATATGTCTAAGTACGATCTGGCCTGTTGAAGTTCAGAAATGGGGAAATGCCATGTTAGAGGTACATAGGGGTGGATGGGAGTAAACTTCTACTTTACCCGGGAAGGTGCACTCAAGCTGGGGTAATTGTGAGATAGGTCCCTGATGGAGCCTGGAGATCCAGGACCCCTTATTAACCCAAATTCCAGAATGGGGAAATGTGTCTAGGTACATACGTGGTGGATGTCGGAGTTTGGAACTTCACTTTACCCGGGAAGGTGCACTCAAGCTGGGGTAATTGTGAGATAGGTCCCTGATGGAGCCTGGAGATCCAGGGACCCCTTTGCCCAAATACAACATCGCCTGTTGAAGTTCAGGAATGGGAAATCATGTTAAGCGTTCATATGGGAGTGGATGTCGTGTTTTGGAACACTTTACTCCGGGAAGGGGTGCACTAAGCTGGAATTGCGATAGGTCCCTGATGGAGCCTGAGATCTTTACCCAAAATATTCATATAAAATCATAATGGGGAAATGCAATGTTTTTTCAGATCTGATCACTGATTGTTAGTTCTTGCTTCCTCTAGTATTTTTTGTGATAGTTTTCATATTTTTAAAAGCTTTTTAAAATTTGCCTGTACTATTACATAGCCAGGAGTGGCGCCAGAGTTTTTCAGGTAGTTTTTCTGGAACCCATTGTTTTTGAAGTTCTAATTCCGATACTTCCTCTACTGTACTCAGGGAAGGTGAACTCAAACTCGGGTAAATTGTGAGATAGGTCCCTGATGGAGCCTTGAGATCCAGGGACCCTGGTTATTAAAAAAGTACTAAGTATGATTAGTGTATTTGAAGTTCAGAAT
>CM032885.1:38599694-38616270 GCA_019176425.1 Megalops atlanticus
TTTAATAAGGTGTGATCTCTGTAACACATTGTATGTCGGGGAGACTGGAAATACATTACTGACACGGCTCAAACAACACATATATAACATACAGAGATATCACTTACAAACAGTACTCACCACCCACTTCCAATCGCACCCTCTCTCTGGTCTGAGGATCTGTGTCCTAGAGGGGAACCTCGCATGGACGAGCGGCCAGAGGAAAATGATGGAGCGCAGATGGATAATGCAGCTGGGAACGGTAGTACCTGGGGGACTGAATGAAAAAATAGGATAATGGGAAAAAGGTTTTTTTTGTCCTGGGAGGGGTTTGAAAAATAAACCTTGAAAAAGATTTTTTAGTAATTGAATATAATGCTCTTATGGAGGTTTTCTTTGTAATTTATTGCACATATTTTTACAGATATTTATTGTTTTATTTAATAATATAGTTATATGAATTTGAAAACTTCTTTTTATATTTTTATATTTATTTGATCTTGGAGTGGAAATGGAGCCTCTGCTCCTACAGCACTTATACTTTTAATAAAAAATGACACAATATGAAATCTTGGTGTGTCTTGTACTTAGTGGAGTGATGTATGTTTGAAAGTGTTTGTATATTTACTTATAATATTTATTATTGCCTTTTTTTATATATTGCATGCCCCACTTCTTGCACGGTAAAATGAATAGCACTTAAGCAGAGGTTGCATTTGTACTTCAAGGGATTTTATGGGAAAAAAAACTTTTTGGAGATCCCACCCTAGGCCAGGAGAACATGGACGGGGGATGGAATATGGAGGCCACCCTAGTCTGTGAAATGAAAAACGGTGAGATCTATACAAGGTTTGGTTTCCCCCTCCCGTGACAATGAATCCCTAGTCCCGATGAATATAATATATATTAAAAAATAAAATTATGATATCCTTACCTTTAGATGGTCCCCTTGATTTCAAGGTCCCGCACCAGCTGAGGAATCCGGAAGAGCTCCAGCCGTGGTCGTCTTCTTCTTCCCTCCTCTGAGCTGTATTCAATGGGCCCCCCTTCCCATACTGTTTTAATACAACTCTCTCAACCTGAACTGGGTCCCCCTAACCTTCACCCTAACCCCAACCCTAACCAGGAATGGGGACCCCTTATCCCTAACCCCAACCCTAACCCCAACCCTGAATGCTGGATGGGGCCCCCTCAACCCTAGCCCTAACCCTAACCCCAATCCCAACCCTAACTCTGAATGGGGTTCCCCCAACCCTAACCCTAACCCCAACCCTAACCCTGGATGGGGGCCCCCCTACTCTACCCCTAACCCCAACCCCAACCCTAACCTGATCCTGACCTTCACCCAACAGGCCAGTGCACAAAAAAGCTTGTAAAAGCTTTTTTTGAACTTAATATACCTAAAAACCCTAACCCTAACCCTAACCCTAACCCTAACCCTAACCCTAACCCTAACCCCAACCTAACCATGGGGACCAAGGGCAGGACCACAGTGGACTGGCCCTGACCCTAACCCTAACCCCAACCCTGTCCTTAACCCTAATTCGGATCCTAGCCCTGGCCCGAATCCTAACCCTAACCTTAACCCCTTCCTGCTCCTAACCCTAATTCGGCTTCTAACCCTTGTCCGGATTCTAACCCTAATTATATTTATTGTAATGGGGATAGAGCGGTTGGGAAAGCAGTAGGGTGTGAATATACAATATGGTAAAGAACTGGGATTTTTTGTGGTATGAGAAGGATCAAACTGATGGTAACAACTATGGATAGACCTGCCCCTCTTCCCCTCAAGGTAGAGTGGCGCACATGATGTGGGAATGTTCTTTTACCCAGAGGACCCAGGTTCAATCCCACAATTGCTGGAATTTTTCTTTTTTCTTTTTCTTTCTTACTGCTTACGATAATATAGGTGACTCACACGTAAGGTTTCTAAACCAGTCCCTGAAATTGGTACAGGGGTTAACACAATGACTTTGGAATCCAAAGGTCCCTGGTTCAAAACCCATTTATACCTATATTATTCCAAGCACAGTGGACATGAACCCATATTAGATATGAATGGAAACTTTTTGTATTCGCCTGTACAAGAGGCGCGGATGGTCTGGTTCTTTTTTTTCCTAATCCGTCTCTAACCCTAATTTGGATCCTAGCCCTGGCCCATATCCTAACTCTAACCTTAACCCCTTTCGGCCCTGAACCCTAATTTGGATCCTAACCCTAGCCCGGATTCTAACCCTAATTATATTTATTATGATTGGGATGGGAAACATGGGAAGTCAGTATGGGGGGGATACATAAAAATATGATATATTGAGGGATATTAGGGACAATTGGGACTTTTGGATATATGGCAAAAACTAGGATCCAAATTAGACTCACTCCTCTTCCCCTCAAGGTAGAGTGGCGCAAGGAATATGTGAATGTTCTTATACCCAGAGGACCTGGGTTCAATCCCACTGATGCTGGAACCTTCCTTTCTACTTTTTCTTTTCTATAATTTTTTTCCTTTTTTTCCTTTTTTATTCTCTTTTGCCTCTTACAGTGGCATAGGTGACTCACGCCCACTGTTTATAAACCAGCCCCTGGAATTGGTACAGAGGGTAACACAATGGCTTAGGAATCCAAAGGTCCCTGGTTCAAAACCCACCAAGACCTAAATAATTCCAAGCACAGTGTATATGAAATATCATATGAAATGAACTGGAACTTCTTGCATGTGCCTGTACAAGGGGCGCTGATGTTCTGTGCCTCATCCTTCTTACCCTAACCCTAACCCTAACCCTAAGCGGTAAGGGTAACACTAACCGTAACCCTAACCCTAACTCTAAAACCCTAAAACCCCCAACCCTAAGCTAATCCTAAATCTCCAACCCTAAACTGTAACTCTAAGCCCCCAACCCTAAAAATATAATGGTAACCCTAACCCCAACCCTAACCCTAAGTCCCCCAACCCTAAAAAACTGGAACAGTAACCCTAACTATAATCCTAAACTCTCCAACCCTAAGTTGTAGCAGTAACCCTAGCCCTAACCCTAAGGGTCAACCCTAACTCTATCTGTAACCCTAATCTTAACCCCAACCCTAAAGGGATACTAAAAAATTACATATCTAAAAAGAATAAACATAATCTAATAAAATTAATACAAGAAAATTACAATACGAATAAATAAAAATACAAATTAAAGTATAAAAATATATAATATCTAAATATACTCCATAACAAACCACTCCGCAGTGGGGAAATTTAAAATTAGAAACAAAAAGGTATTTTAAGATACCAACATTAAAGAAAGAAGCAGAAATTTGAATAGGGGCCTCTGGGTAATCATATATTTGAACTTTGGAGATGAATATCTCGGGACGGATTAAAGATCAAAACATAGTTTTTTCTGCGTCTGAAAGTACAACTGCTTCTCTTAAAGACCACATAGTTTGTGAGGTCGGAAAAAACTAAACCGTGTCCGAAGAGAACAGACTAAATTAGGGCCTTAGGATGCAGGAGGCAATTGAGCTGTGTGGGTCCGACCCAGTAGAAGCCTGATGGCTTCCCGAAGGGTTCCAGTGTCTGGGGAATACTCGGCTGGAACAGGTAGGGAAGCCATCCGCTGGGAAAAAGGGCCAACACCCAGGGCTGTCTGGGAGGTGACGTAATGCACGGTACCTACCTTCCCGGGCCCTGATCAGGCAGACTGGGAAACCTTGCGGTGTTAACGAACAGTCTGCTTGGGGGAAACGCCAGAGCAAGCCCCACGAAGGGAGGCCCTCTCGCAGGCTCTACTCAGGTGATCGGGCAACCTTGCGGTGTTAACAAAGATTACTTGGGTAGAGCAAAAGTAAGTATCCAGCCCCCCTGGGTCCACTTGGACAGCACGCAGGGACGGTGGTCTGGGGCCTACAGACCTTAATTGGTGGCCCAGTCTTCTACCGGTGGCTAGCACCACTCACGCACCTGTCCACGATGCACTACACCAGCGTGTTTCCTGGGACCCGGAGAAGAGATATGAAAAATAGCATTTAGTTTAAAAACCTAAAATAAAAAGGAACAACTAAAAACAGCAAAAACAGTCTTTTTGCAGGATAACTAAAGAATACCCAAAGTAATTTGCAGAAAAACCTAAGAGCAGGATAACTGCAGAATAAAGTAAGTTGAGGTTGAGTAAACCCTCAAAAACTAAACAAAGATTAATAAAAGAAAATCAATTGGATATGGGACACAAGCCGAGGCCTGATCTCCCTTGGCTGGCCGCCTCAGAGGAGGGTGTATAGTGTTGAAAGGCCGAAACACCCGATGATCCTGAGGTACACTACTGATGATGTGTCCTAAAATTCAGATAAAATTTGCACATCAAAAAGAGTAACAGGGCCTACTAAAACCTAAGCAAGAAAACTACAACAAAAACTAAAGTATAGAAAGAGAAGGCCAGTGGAGGCCTAAAAAGAAATAAAAACTAAATCTGGTAGGACGGGGATGTGGTGGCCTAGTGCTGAAAGGCCAGAACACCCTATGACCCTGACATACGCCACCAATGATGTGAAAATCGCACATCAAAAAGGGAATACAAGGCCTACTAAATACAAAAAGAAAAGGAAAGCTTTTGGATACCCACAAAAAAAAAAAAAAAGAACTAAATCTCGCAGGCCTCTGGGACGGGGGTGTGGAGGCCTAGGGTCGAAAGGTCAAAACACCTTATGATCCTGACATACACTACTAATGTTGTGTTTAAAAATACAGTGAATATTACACACAACTAAAACCTAAGCAAGAAAACTACAACAAAAACTAAAGTATAGAAAGAGAAGGCCAGTGGAGGCCTAAAAAGAAAGAAAAACTAAATCTGGCAGGACGGGGATGTGGTGGCCTAGTGCTGAAAGGCCAGAACACCCTATGACCCTGACATACGCCACCAATGATGTGAAAATCGCACATCAAAAAGGGAAAACAAGGCCTACTAAATACAAAAAGAAAAGGAAAGCTTTTGGATACCCACAAAAAGAAAAAAAGAAAAAAAGAACTAAATCTCGCAGGCCTCTGGGACGGGGGTGTGGAGGCCTAGGGTCGAAAGGTCAAAACACCTTGTGATCCTGACATACACTGCTAATGTTGTGTTTAAAAATACAGTGAATATTACACACCTGAAAGAGTAACGAGGCCTACATGAGCAATAATGAACCTGAAAATAAGAAAGTGAAAGGTCATTGGGACAAGTGTACAGCCTAACATGCGTCGGCCCGTGCCCTGCCTTTGAGCCCCCATTTCAACCACATGGTCTGAAAGGACTAATGTGGGGGGGATCATCGGAAAACTTCCACAAAACCTAACCCTAACCCTAACCCTAACCCTAAACCCTAACCCTAACCCTAACCCTAACCCCCTAACCCTAAACCCTAACCCAACCCTACACACAAATAACACAACACCAAGGAAACCAAAAAACTGACTACCCAAGGGCTCCAGTACACTGAATGGCCAGTGTAAACTTTTCTTTCCTAAAGGGCCCTCACAGAGGACAACTTAGGAAAGAAAGATTTTCCCTAACCTAACAACCCTAACCCTAACCCCCAACCCTAATAACCCTAACCCTAACCCTAGGACCCCAACCCTAACCCTAGGACCCCAACCCTAACCCCCAACCCTAATAACCCTAACCCTAACCCTAGGACCCCAACCCAAACCCAAACCCAAACCCAAACCATAACCCTAACTTTAACTTTCCACCAGCCCAGGCCAAGAGCAAGGACCCTGACTAGGACAGAATCCCTGGAAAGAAAAAATTTGCCAATTTTGGGCCAGGAGGATGCTGGGGGACCCCAACCATTTGACAGAATCCCGGTCAGACAGCATGCATTGCTATCTCAGCAAAGGGAGGATTACGCTAATCTTGGGCCAGGAGGATGCAGGGCCCACTTTCCACCAGCCCATGCCTAGGCAGGACCTCTCCCCCTGACCAGGACAGAATCCCGGTCAGAGAATAGACTGCATAGGGGAACCACCAAAATTAGCAAAGATAGCGCAAAACAATCTGGGGCCAGGAAGGTGCAGGGGCCCATTTTCCACCAAGCCAAAGGCAAGGGCATGACCAGGGGTAGAAGCCCTTGAGTTAGACAGCAAGTCTACTACCTTGACAAAGATAGCACTATGCTAATCCATTTTCCAAAAACCATTTTCCAAAAGCAAGGGCTTGAAGGCCAGAATTTTTTATGGAACAGATTTCCACACCCTATGTGTCAAAGATCCTTATAACTCTTTTAACGGGAAATTCCTTAAAAAATGCTTTCTCTGGGACATCAATGCTCCCTATAATTTTCTGGAAATTTTCATCTAGACTTTGGGTAATATTATACTGGAAAAAATGGAGAATAATATTTCTCTGCTTGCGATATAAAGATAAACACTTGGGGTTTTTTGAGAGCCAGAAAATACAATCACCCCCTCAAATGGCAGCATGGTTTGTGAGATCGATAAAAGCCAACCATTTTGAAGAAAATGCACAGAATAAGGGCCTCAGGGAATTTGGCAGCCCAGAAACCCGGCAGAGTGGTATCTCCTTATGAGGACAACTCAGCTGAAGCCTGAGGCCTGGATCTCAAGGCTACAGAGCAATGGTAAACTCAGCGCTCTTCCAGTAGAAGCAACATGGCTTCCTGAAGGGTTCCAGTGTCTGGGGAATTCTGGCTGGAACAGGTAGGGAAGCCATCCGCTGGATTTGTTAACCCATGGGGGTCCCTGGAGCTCAGTAGAAGCATGATGGCTTCCCAGGGTTCCAGTGTCTGGGGAATACTCTTCCCTGGAGCAGGTAGGGAAGCCATCCAAACTGGAAAAGGACACCCACCCAGGGTTGTCTGGGAGGTGACATGGCATTTCCCCATTCCCGACCCTGGAGACACAACTGGGATACCTTGACATATTTGTTAACAGTCTGCCTGGGCCTGGAGTCCTTCAGGGTCCTAGGAGGCAGTGATCTGTTCATGGCTGGCCGGGACTTCCCCGGGCCCTGGGTCCTGGGCTCTGGTTCCACCCCGGGATGGATGACGTGGGGGAGGTGATGGAGTCAGGACTCTGTCCCTCAATACCCGTCTCTATCTTAAGGGTTAACCTGGAAAGCCCTGAGATTCTCAAGGCTGATCTGGGGGAAACACACCAGAGCAGGCCCCACAGAGGAGACCACCTTCCCCGGGTGAAGGGTGGTTGGGTAACAACATCGGTGTTAACAAAGATCACTTGGGATAGACATGGCATTTCCAATTATCCAGCCTCCTGGGTCCACTTGGACAGCACGCAGGGACTTTGGTCTGGGGCCTACAGACCCTGGATGGTGGCCCAATCTTCTACCGTGGCTAGCACCACTCAGCACCAGACCATTGGGTAATACGTGAATTTGACCAACTCAAAACATCTTTGTTTGGGCTTGTTCAAAATTAACCACCCCTAAACCGGCATTTTCCCTGGGACCTGGAAGAAGGAGGATCATGGCAGCATTAAAGAAAAAAGATGTATTCCCTGGACAAAAAGATGGCAACAACAAAAAAGGGGTGACCAAAAACATTAGGATAAGGTTCAAAATATAGAACAAAAACTAAGGATTCATTGGGCATGGGACACAATGGGTTCCAGAAAAACTATCACCCCGGCTGGCCGCCTCCTGGCTATGTATAGTGTTGAAAGGCAAATTTTTAAAAATCATTTAAAAACTACTGATGATGTGTCTAAAATTCTAATAAATTTGCACATCAAAAACAGTAAAAAGGGCCTAATAAAACCTAAGCAAGAAAATTTTAAAGAAAACTAAAATATAGAGAGAGAAGGCCAGTGGAAGCCCATAAAAAATGAAATAAAATGTTAATCTGGCAGGACGGGGATGTAGTGGCCTAGTGCTGAATTGTGGAACACCCTATGACCCTGACATTAAGCCACCAATGATGTGTCAGAAAACCCAGTGAAAATCGCAACATCTAAAAACCCCAAAACAAGGCCTACTAAATACAAAAAGAAAACCCCAAGCCTTTGGATACCTGACCTTCAAACAGGCCAAAGAATTAAATCTCGCAGGCCTCTGGGACGGGGTGTGGAAAAAACCTAGGGTCGAACCCTCAAAACACCTTATGATCCTGACATACACTACTAATGTTGTGTTTAAAAATACAGTGAATATTACACACCTGAAGAAATTAACTGGAAGGCCTACATGAGCAATAATGAACCTGAGATTCAGGAGATAACAAAAATAAGAAAGTGAAAGGTCATTGGGACAAGTGTAACAGCCCTAACATGCGTCGGCCCCTGCCCTGCCTTTGAGCCCCCATTTCAACCACATGGTCTGAAAGGACTAATACTAACCCTCATCGGAAAACTTACAAAAACCTAACTCTAACCCTAACCCCAACCCTAACCCTTAACCCAACCCTCACCCCTACCTCTGCCATAACCCTATCTTCATTTTTAGCCCGGTTCTGGATCCTCCACTGGACCCCAATTATTCTGAACCCTGACTCCGACCAGAAACATCTTTTGCCTTAGACAGAACATGAAGGTTCTGTCATTTCATAACACTTGTGCCTTCCCTGCCCCTATAGTGGGCACTGTATACTAATTATGATCTCCCTCCTTGGCTGTAATTTGGAGTACTCCTCACTAGACTTGATGACAGACCGTATAGGGGAGCCATCTGGGGATGAAACTATAGAACATTAGGGGATATGAGACATCGAGTGTGCCCGAGCAAACTTAAGCCCCCCCCTTTGCAGATTACCTGCTGTTAGAAGAGGGTCTGAAAAGGGATAAAAGGACTTAAGTCTTAGAATAATTCTACAACCTAACTAGCCAGCGCCACTAGAACCCTCCCCTATATCTAAGAACTCTGCTCAGGTTAGGCCACTCCCGGGTTTAAATGGGAGGGTGGGATACCTCTGTGACCAGATTGGAAGGCTGAATTTCAAATGGCCCAATGTCTGAGGGATAACATCATGCCCAAAACCAAAATAACCAATCATCATGTAGAAAAGGAAAAAGTAGGAGTTGCCTATAGTCTATTGACAGGCATCATCAGATAGATCAACACCAATAGAATAACTAAGAGCATTTCCCACTTCTCCTCCCCTTTCCTTTTCCCTCCAAAATATTCTTTTTCTATATGTCTTTCTCTCTTGTTGCCTCTCTTAATACCTCTGAAGAAGCGTAAACCACGCGAAACGTCAGGCACTATCTCTTTGTTTCTCACTTGTTTTGTTTCTTTCCTGAATAAAATCAGGTTTTTAATTGAAGAACTCTGAAACTAATAAAGATTTAAAGGACTCTTTTTTATTGGGGGACAGCCTTTTTCCCCTGGTTTTTAACTAAAAGGTGAAGACTTGGACTTTTATCAATGATCTCAAGGCCTCTGAACACTGACGGAGAGGAGGACGGGCCTACAAGGGCCCCTCGGGCCTTCTTCTGATAAGGAATTCCTGTTTTTTGGTTGGTGAGTACTCCCTTCCACTATGTCAAAGTTTGGACCTTAAAACCTTTTTAATAAGAAAAGCAAGGTTCTACAAACAACAAACAACTAAAAGGACATCGGAGCATCAAAACTATACCAACAAAAGACTTGGGTGCTTCCAACTAAAAGGGTTGACAAGGCCAACAAATGAGGCCTCTTGAACATTGTGAGTCTCTTTGAGTTCTTTATATTCCTTTCTTGTTTTTATCTCTTTCCTTTTACCTTTTTTTCTTTTTGGGAAAAGTCTCTAACTTACACTATCAGTGATGTAATGTTGTGATCCATGTACTGTCCATAGGTATAATCCCTTTATCCTAAAATACTGTGATACTTGGGCAATGGTGGGGTAATTTTTCTGTGATAACAAGGGAACGGATACGGACTGCAAGCACTTATCCTTATCATGCAGTCGGCTTGGAATAACCGGTTTACAATTTTAGCTAACCTCCCTGATATTACAGGAGAAGACGAACCACAAGGGCCAGCAGAATTAGATAGAGAACGGGAGAAAAAAGCTGACCATGCACTAACCAAACAATATTTTAAGTTGTTACAGGCAGTGCATCACGCCGAGATTGTGGACCGGGTTCTACAAACGGGGATTTATCCGGCAGGTATGCAGAAACAGGCCGGAAAGTTAACATCATTCATTAAACTCTCTTCCCCATTACAGGAGACTTTGGTGAGAGTACAGAATAACACTCAAATGTGGATGCAAAATAACATGCTGATTTTGAGAGACCACTATGACCGGGTCATAAGTAACCTATTACAAGGCCTAGGAAATTTTGACCCCTTAGCTCTCACCAAAGCCACCTCCTGGGCAAGAACTAGGTACAAGCATAAGCTGACTACTAGCTCGGTCAATATAGTCAAAGACATGCTTTCCTCTCCCTCCATTCCAGCAGCTCCAGCTGAAAAAAACATCTCCCACAGAGGCCTCCACTGACCCTCCATCTAAACCTCCTACTACTGTTGAGGTGCAAATACATTATGATGCCCAATTTCTGTCCAAGGTACCGGATCTTAAAGATAAACCGGGATCATCGGTAATACAGACAGGCCCCAATAATGTAGCCCAGAATGTACCATCCCTCAGTCCCACTACTCAGAGAGGGCCTATAGAGAACTTGACCTTGCCTTTGGTTTTAAATCAGGAAGTAGTCTCTAGAGATCCGGCCCCTATCATACATCAGAAGCCCTTTATGAATACACATTTATGTGAGGATCCATCAGCTCCTATTACAACCCTGGTAGAAGGGGAGCACAAAGGGGGAAATATGAATTTTTCTAGAGAAATCAGGAATAATGTTGCAGTGCATATTACTGATGACATTACCTCTTCTCCCCTTGCAGAGATCCCCCAGAATACTCCTCTCCCGGTGTCCTCTAATAATAGTCCTGCCCCAGTTATGACTCTGAATCCTAAGCAAAATGGGGAGTTGCAAGACATGATGAGGGGTCATATAATCAAAACAGACCATGTCCTTGATGAGACCCATTCTGAGTCTTCTCCTTCTTCCCTCCTAAGATCTGCTAGGGCCTCACCTGATAAATTGGGGGACAATATGGACACAACTAATTTCCCGGAACTACCAAACATACGAGGGGAATGCCCAAGGAGATACCCTAGGAGCAGTAGAAAAATTCATGAATGGGAACTGGATATATATAAACCCATCATTTTTTTGGGAGACTCAAACTTAAGCCGCATTCCACAATGCACTTTTTCAGACATCCAAATTGATAGTTTCCCTGGGGCTACATTCTATCATATGTGCGGCCTACTCAAGAAATCTCCACCCCACCCGGAGACTCATAAAGTAATCTTCTCTTTGGGAATCAATAATAAACAACAGCAAAGGGCTACAGCGGTGAAGCAGTTACAACAAATTTTAAATATAGCACGGGAAGTTTTTCCCAATGCCCAGATTTATGTTCCGGTTATCAACTTCTCAGATAGATTACCAGTACAGGAACAACATAACCTCAGGGCACTGAATGAATATATCACTAAGAACTGCTTGACATTACTGGATTTGCACCCTCTTAGATTTCAGGTACATCCGCATGACCCGATACATTGGACAGAAGTTACGGCACAGAACATATTACGTTATTGGCTCCAACTGTTAAACTACTAGGACAGGAGAAGTGTCCTCCCACTCCCACACCTTCTAATATCTTAAATCTTTCTTCCTCCCTACAGCTTGGGCCTGCAGAAATCAGCCTCCTGGAGAGGGGACTAACTTTTGTTCCTTCCCCCAGGTCCATT
This sequence comes from Megalops atlanticus, assembly GCA_019176425.1. Lineage (NCBI taxonomy): Eukaryota > Metazoa > Chordata > Actinopteri > Elopiformes > Megalopidae > Megalops > Megalops atlanticus. The sequence goes on from CM032885.1 coordinate 38,611,422, forward strand.
AATGTGGAGGAGCTCATGAGGGACATTCATGAATATCACCGCAAAATCAAATTATTGGATTACTTTGGCTGTGACAGAAATGTTTCCATCACACCTTTAACAGAACCATCTAGATGGGAACCAGAAAACAGTGCACTCTCCTCCCCGGTGGAGAGATGGCTCCGAAGGGATGCTGCTGCCTTACCCAGATACTATAGAACCAGGCCGGCACCGGATAATTTAACTCCGGCGGAACGCCAGGCGATTCACATGTTAAAAAACAACCCGGACATAGTGATCAAACCAGCAGACAAAGTTTCCAAGATTGTTATCATGGATAGGCAGCAGTATCTCTTTGAAGCGAATCGTCAATTGGGAAATACTAAACATTATGCACCTCTGTCACAATCAATACAAACCAATACACAAAATATGATTCATTCTATAGTTGTGGATCTGTATCACACCAAATTTATTAATAGGAAACAGATGTTGTACTTACTGGGCCCAAATCCCCCTAGGCCCAGAAAACTATATTTGTTACCTAAAATACATAAAGATCCCAGCACATGGACTGTCCCTCATGAGATCCCCCCCGGGAGACCTATTGTTTCGGACATGAATCCTACCGGTAGCAGAGTTCTTGGATGTCCCCTGTCCCACAAAGCTACATCAAGGACACCTACCATTTTGTCCACAAGCTTAACATAGGCTCCCAAACACCTTCTTATTTTCAATAGACATTGACAGTCTGTATACAAATATTGACACTGAGTTGGGCCATCAGATCCTGGAACAGCATATAACAGTTGTGGAAATTTGATGCCAAATACTATTGCATGACAGGGAAGCAATATTAAAAGGAATGCTAACATCTATATGGCGGAATGGGAAAGAACGGTTTTTCTAAATGCCCCCAACTGCCACTGTTCTATTGCAGATACCTGGATGACATCTTTGGTCTTTGGCAATTCATTGAACAATTTACCCATTCAGATCCTGAATAACATCATCTAACTGTAAAACATAACATTCAGAAGGACAAAATTGAGTTTTTAGACACAGAGGCCTCCCAACTTTGGAAGGAGAAGCCCAGAGTCTATTTCAAACCTACTGACACACATGCCCTTTCATAGGTCTAGTTTTCATCCTAGACATACATTTAGGGGCATAGTCAAGTCACAACTTGGTTTTAAGAATCTGCCTAATACAGCTACTATCCTGTTTAAGGCCTTAAGGCCTAGGGGGTACCCTAGGAGCTTCCTTCGTTCCATCCGTATAGAAGTAAAGGAAATGTTGTTGAGAGAAAGAAGTGAAAGGAATGTTGATAAATCTACAGATCAGATCATTCCGTTCATCACAACCTACTCCAATACTTCTGTAAAACTTAACTCGGTGGTCAAAACCAATTTTCAGACTTTACAAAGAATCTTTCCTCAAATACAACCATTTAGAGTAATTGCAGCATATAGGAAGAACAAGAGTCTTAGAGACCTATTGGTGCACTCTACACTCCAACCCTCTAAATGGACGGCCTCACAATTCATTACACTAAAGTACATCCATGGGGCAGATAATACAGGGGTTCCAATTTGGCAAACATTCACGCAGTCTACCACAAATGGGGTCTACATAATAATATGTACGCAGTGCCAGATCAAGTATGTAGGAGAAACTGGTAACAGCTTTGGGGACAGGCTGAAACAGCACTTATATCAGATAGGGAAGAAGACAATACAGACACATTTATATACACACTTTCAAACACACCCGATACAAGCACTTAGAATGGCGGGTCTGGAGTCAGGAAGCCATTGGACTTCCAAACAACGGAAATGGAAGGAAAGTTAGTGGATCCAGAAACTTAACACACTTTTCCCAACAGGACTGAATACCAAAGGGTGATGCAGACGGCCTTGACAAATAAAAAAACTTCCTCTTTTCTTAAAAAGAACACAATGTGAGGGGATATGCATGTTCAATTGCAATAAGTGACTGTGGTGATTTTAAACTTGTTTGTGTGTACTTTGGGAAATAGGTGGCAATTCCAAATAGTAATAACAGGACGGACACAGTAATACTGTTTATGATTATGAATGAACTTCAAATAGTTAACAGAGATGACATTATGAGATTTGGATGCGGCCCAGGATTCCATAAAAAATGCATGAGTTTTTAATGGGTGAAATGAAGTATATGAACTGTTATATTTTTGCATGTTTCTCTTTTCTGCATGTAGGAATAGCTCTTGTAATTATTAAAAATGATATAGATTTAATTTAAATTATTTTGTGCATCTAAAATGGTTAAAAATACTTATACAGGTATTTCTCTTAGATGCATAAAATGTGGTACACTTCCCCTTTAAATGAAAACCTTTTTTATGTGCACTTAAATTCAGTCCCTTACGGGACCTTATTTATTATACATGCAAGTAGGGAATCCTGGGACGGTTTTTCCCTCATCTCTGTATAGGCACTTAATTTCCCACCACGATAGAGGTTAATGGACCATGGAATCTAGATCTCTGAGTGTAACATTCAGGACATACTTTCTGGGAGCTCTAATTCAGAACACCTAGAGAGGAGGTCTAAAACAGAATATTTATATTATCCTAAAAAACAGGTAGGACATGGTTCTAAAAATAAAACTTTTCCTCTTCTTTCATAAACAGTAGTATCAAAGTGTAATTTCTTAGTTAGTCCTGACTTCACCTTTCTCACTATAAGAGAGCCCTATAGTGGAGCCCCCATAGATAGCACTTTATATGAATTGGGTAGGAATGGAGTATCCATAGATATACTCCTAAAAATATGATTTTCTACACATATACACACTTAGATACTTCACCACATAGACACATATATTAGAGGACAATATAAGTAGATTTCTCCTCTCCCCTCTATTGAATTGAGGACTGTTCTAGGCCTAAAACACCACGTTCTGCTGCAACCCTAGGTTTAAAGATAATCTTGATCTTCCTGGAGATTGGACCTGGTTATGGCCATGCCAGGTACCATAACCCTAACCCCAACCCTAACCCTAATGCCAACCCCAACCCTAACCCTTACCCCAACCCTTACCCCTACCTCTACCATAACCCTAATTTCATTTTTAGTCCGGTTCTGGATCTCCCACTGGACCCCAATTACTCTGAACCCTGACTCCGACCAGAAACATCTTTTGCCTTTGATAGAACATAAAGGTGCTCTCATTTCATAACACTTGTGCCTTCCCTGCCCCTATAGTGGGCACTGTATATAAATTATGACCTCTCTCCCTAGCTGCAATTTAGAATACTCCTTACTGAGCTTGGTGACAGACTGTACAGGGAGGCCATTTGGGAATGAAAATATAGAACATTAGGGGATAGGAGACATCAAGTGTGCCCGTGCAAACTTGAGCCCCCCCCTTTCCAGACTACCTGTTGTTAGAAGAGGGTCTGAAAAGGGACAAAGGGGCTTAAGTTTTAGAATAGTTCTACAACCTAACCCTAACTAACCCTAACCCTAATTTTGGATACCCACAAAAAGAAAAAAAGAACTAAATCTCGCAGGCCTCTGGGACGGGGGTGTGGAGGCCTAGGGTCGAAAGGTCAAAACACCTTGTGATCCTGACATACACTACTAATGTTGTGTTTAAAAATACAGTGAATATTACACACCTGAAAGAGTAACGAGGCCTACATGAGCAATAATGAACCTGAAAATAAGAAAGTGAAAGGTCATTGGGACAAGTGTACAGCCTAACATGCGTCGGCCCGTGCCCTGCCTTTGAGCCCCAATTTCAACCACATGGTCTGAAAGGACTAATGTGGGGGGGATCATCGGAAAACTTCCACAAAACCTAACCCTAACCTAACCCTAACCCTAATCCTAAATATCCAACCCTAAACTGTAACCCTAAGCCCCCAACCCTAAAAATATAATGGTAACCCTAACCCCAACCCTAACCCTAAGTCCCCCAACCTAAAAACTGGAACAGTAACCTTAACTATAATCCTAACCTCTCCAACCTAAACTGTAGCAGTAACCCTAGCCTAACCCTAAGGGTCAACCTAACTCTATCTGTAACCCCTAATCTTAACCCCAACCCTAAAGGGATACTAAAAAATTACATATCTAAAAAGAATAAACATAATCTAATAAAATTAATACAAGAAAATTACAATACGAAAAAATAAAAGTACAAATTAAAGTATAAAAATATATAATATCTAAATATACTCCATAACAAACCACTCCGCAGTGGGGAAATTTAAAATAGGAAACAAAAAGGTATTTTAAGATACCAACATTAAAGAAAGAAGCAGAAATTTGAATAGGGGCCTCTGGGTAATCATATATTTGAACTTTGGAGATGAATATCTCGGGACGGATTAAAGATAAAAACATAGTTTTTTCTGCGTCTGAAAGTACAACTGCTTCTCTTAAAGACCACATAGTTTGTGACGTCGGAAAAAACTAAACCGTGTCCGAAGAGAACAGACTAAATTAGGGCCTTAGGATGCAGGAGGCAATTGAGCTGTGTGGGTCCAACCCAGTAGAAGCCTGATGGCTTCCCGAAGGGTTCCAGTGTCTGGGGAATACTCGGCTGGAACAGGTAGGGAAGCCATCCGCTGGGAAAAAGGGCCAACACCCAGGGCTGTCTGGGAGGTGACGTAATGCACGGTACCTACCTTCCCGGGCCCTGATCAGGCAGACTGGGAAACCTTGCGGTGTTAACAAACAGTCTGCTTGGGGAAACGCCAGAGCAAGCCCCCCACGAAGGAGGCCCTCTCGCAGGCTCTACTCAGGTGATCGGGCAACCTTGCGGTGTTAACAAAGATTACTTGGGTAGAGCAAAAGTAAGTATCCAGCCCCCCTGGGTC
>CM032886.1:0-90000 GCA_019176425.1 Megalops atlanticus
ACTTTCTTGGGTCAACAACGGTTCCTGGCTCCATCAGGGACCTATCTCACACTTTACCCCAGCTTGAGTGCACCTTCCCCGGGTAAAGTAGAGGTTCCGAACTCACAACATCCACCTCCATAATATGTACCTACACTTAACATGGCATTTCCACATTCTGAACTTCAAGATCCACATATAATACTTAATACTTTTTTGGGTCAACCACGGTTCCTGGCTCCATCAGGGACCTATCTCACACTTTACCCCAGCTTGAGTGCACCTTCCCCGGGTAAAGTAGAGGTTCCGAACTCACAACGTCCACCTCCATAATATGTACCTACACTTAACATGGCATTTCCACATTCTGAACTTCAAGATCCACATATCATACTTAATACTTTTTTGGGTCAACCACGGTCCCTGGCTCCATCAGGGACCTATCTCACACTTTACCCCAGCTTGAGTGCACCTTCCCCGGGTAAAGTAGAAGTTCGAACTCACAACATCCACCACCGTGATATGTACCTCAGGTTAACATGGCATTTCCACATTCTGAACTTCAAGATCCACATATCATACTTAGTAGTTTTTGGGTCAACGGTCCCTGGCTCCATCAGGGACCTATCTCACACTTTACCCCAGCTTGAGTGCACCTTCCCCGGGTAAAGTAGAAGTTCTGAACTCACAACATCCACCACCGTGATATGTACCTCAGGTTAACATGGCATTTCCACATTCTGAACTTCAATATACACATATCAACCACGGTCCCTGGCTCCATCAGGGACCTATCTCACACTTTACCCCAGCTTGAGTGCACCTTCCCCGGGTAAAGTAGAAGTTCCGAACTCACAACATCCACCACCGTGATATGTACCTCAGGTTAACATGGCATTTCCACATTCTGAACTTCAAGATCCACATATCATACTTAGTAGTTTTTTGGGTCAACCACGGTCCCTGGCTCCATCAGGGACCTATCTCACACTTTACCCCAGCTTGAGTGCACCTTCCCCGGGTAAAGTAGAAGTTCTGAACTCACAACATCCACCACCGTGATATGTACCTCAGGTTAACATGGCATTTCCACATTCTGAACTTCAATATACACATATCAACCACGGTCCCTGGCTCCATCAGGGACCTATCTCACACTTTACCCCAGCTTGAGTGCACCTTTCCCGGGTAAAGTAGAAGTTCCGACCTCACAACATCCACCACCTTAATATGTACCTACACTTAACATGGCATTTCCACATTCTGAACTTCAATATACACATATCATACTTAGTACTTTTTTGGGTCAACCACGGTCCCTGGATCTCAAGGCTCCATCAGGGACCTATCTCACACTTTACCCGAGTTTGAGTTCACCTTCCCTGGGTACAGTAGAAGTATCGGAATTATAACTTCAAAAACAATGGGTTCCAGAAAAACTACCTGAAAAACTCACTGGCGCCACTCCTGGCTATGTATGGTATTGCAAGGCAAATTTTTAAAAGCTTTTTTAAAAATATGAAAACTATCACAAAAAATACTAGAGGAAGCAAGAATAATAAATCAGTGATCAGATCTGAAAAAAACCATTCCTATGATTTTATATGAATATTTTAAAGAAAAAGGCGCAATTCCGGAATTATTACCAGTGTTAGGAACTCCCATTGAAAATGAATGGCTGCGATGCGATGTTGTGCCTCGCAAGGTAACGCATCCACTAACCTGTAGAAATTGTGGATTTTTCCACAATAAGCGCACTTTTCCGGAATCGATGCGTTAAGATTCGAAATCCTACAATCTTAACCCTAACCCCAACCTCAACCCTAACCCTAACCCTCATCCCTACCCCAACCTCAACCCTATTTTCTAGCTCTCTTCTGGATCTTCGACCGGACCCCACTACTTCCAGACCCGGACTAGGACCAGGACCACCTCCGGTTCCAGCAAGACACCATTCATCTTCCCTAAATTTAAAAGTATTATATGTTGGTATAGGCTCTTTCCCCTTAATACAATAAACTAAATGGGGGAACTACTTGAGTTTTAAAATACAGGATAAGGGGAGAGAAAAAAAGATTGGGTGTGCCCGTGCAAACTCCAGCCCTCCCAATCCGGATTACCTACTGGTACAGGAGGATCTGGGAAGAGGTCAAGAGCTGGGGTTTAGAGTAGTTTTACAGCCTAACTAGCCAGTGCCACTGGAATCTTCCCTTATCTCCAAGGACTCTGCTCAGGATAGACCACTCCCTGGTCTAAATGGGTGGGTGGGATTTCTTGGACCATTGGGAGGCTGAATTTCAAACGGCCCAATGTCTGAGCAACAGAATCACACCCTAGCCCGAAGCACCAATCATCATATAGAAAGGACAAAATAGGGGTGTCCATATCCCATTGACAGACATCATTAAATAGATTAACACCAATAGGATTGTCAAGAGTACTTCCCGCCTCTTCTTCTTTCTCTTCTTTCCTTTCCCTCCAAAACTTTCTTTTTCTATATAAGCTTTTTCTTCCCTTTACTTCTTTTATCACCTCTGAAGAAGCGTAAACTACGCGAAACGTCAGGCTTTACTTCTTCTTTGTTTTTCTTGAGTTTTATCTTCTTTTTAAATAGTGTTGGTTTTAACTAAAGATTTGTGAATTCAATAAAGACTTAAAGGACTTTGTTTTTTATGGGGGACACTGCTTTCCCCCTATTTTTAACAAAATCAAGGTGAAGACTTGGACCCCATCAATAGTCTCAAGGCCTTTGGACACCAGCAGGGAGGAAGACAGGCCTACAATGGCCTTTCTTTTCTCCCATCTATAAGGATTTTTTTTGTTCTGGTTGGTGAGTACTCCCTTCCTTCATGTCAAATGCTGGATTTTTTCTAAAACCTTTTGATAAGAAAAGTAATATTCTACAAGCACTAAACATCTGGAAGGACATTGAACTACCAAGAGTATGCCAACTAAAGACTTTGGGGCCTACAGTTGAAAGGGCCTACCAGGCCTAAAAAGGGCGTATTGGATGTTGTAAGTCCTTTTGAGTCTTTTGTTTTTCCTTTCTTGTTCTTGTTTTCTTCCTTTTCTTATTCAGGAAAGTCTCTAACTGGAATTGTTAATAATATGATGTTGGGATTCATTTACCTTTCGTAAGGATAACCCCCTCACCCTGGGAATACCTAAGCACTTGGGTTATCACATAATAACTTCTCTTTAACATCTAGGAAGCGGGCACAGACTGCAAGCACTTAATTTCATTATGCAGTCGACTTGGGGTAACCGTTTTACAGTCCTGGCTAACCTCCCGAATGATGAAGGGGAGGTTTTACCACAAGGGCTAACAGAACCAAGCAGGAAAGAAAAAAGCGGATAAGGCACTAACTAAACAATACTTTAAGTTGTTACAGGCAGTGCATCATGCAGAAATTGTGGATCGGGTACTACAAACAGGAGTTTACCCGACAGGTATGCAGAAACAAGCCGGGAAACTGACATCATTTATTAAACCTTCTTCCCCATTGCAGGAGACTTTGGTGAGAGTGCAGAGCAATACCCAAAGGTGGATGCAAAACAATATGCTGATCTTGAGGGACCATTATGACCAGGTCATAGGCAACTTGTTACAAAGCCTAGGAGAATTTGATTCTTCAGCTCTCACCAAGGCCACCTCTTGGGCAAGAGCTAGGTATAAGCATAAATTAACCATTAGCTCAGTCAATATGGTTAAAGACATGCTCTTCTCTCCCCCTATTCCAACAGCTCAGACTGGAAAAACATCTCCTACTGAGGCCTGTACAAACCCTCCTACTAAACCTCCCGCCACTGTTGAGGTACAAATACACTGTGATGCTCGGTTTCTGTCCAATGTACCGGATCTGAATGATAAATTGAATTCTACTGTTGTACAGAAGGATCTCAATGCTACAGCTCATGATTTCCCATCCCCTAACCACACCACTCAGGGAGAACTTACAGAGAATCTGCTTTTACCTCCAGACCTAAATCAGCAAGCGGCCCCGGGAGATTTGGCCCCTACTACACATCAGGGGCATTTTATAAATACAAATCCAGGTGAGGGTCCATCTGCTCTTACTACTACCCTGGTAAAAGGAGATTATAAGGGGGCAGTTATGAACTCGCTTAGAGAAGGTAGCAATAATGTCGCAGTACATACTACTGATGTTATTACCTCTTCCCCCCTAACAGAGGTCCCCAGACCACTCCTTTCCCTGTGTCCTTTATCGGCAGGCCTAATCCAATTATGGCTCCTAAGTCTAACCAGAGTATGGGGTTGCAAAACATGATGATGGGTCATATAATCAAGACGGACCAGGTCCTTGATAACACCCATTCTGAGCCTTCCCTTCTTTCTTCCCCAAAACCTACGGAGGCCTTACTTGATAAATTGGAGGACAATGGGGACACAGGAAATTTCCCTGTATTACCTAATGTACAAGGGGGATGCCCGAGAAGGTACCCGAGGAGCAGTAGAAAGATTTATGAATGGGAGTTGGACTTACATAAGCCTATCCTTTTCTTGGGGGACTCAAATTTAAGTCGTATTCCCCAGTGTACATATCCCAACATTCAAATTGATAGCTTCCCGGGAGCTACATTTTACCATATGTGCGGCCTACTGAAGAAATCACCACCCCATCCAGAGACTCAGAAGGTAATCTTTTCTCTGGGAATTAATAATAAACAACAGCAGAGGGCCACAGCGGTTAAGCAACTACAACAACTTCTGAATACAGCACGGGAGGTCTTTCCTAATGCCCAGATTTATGTTCCAATGATCAATTTTTCAGATAGATTACCAGTACAGGAACAACATAATCTTAGGGCTTTGAATGAATATATTTCTAAGAATTGCTTAACACTGTTAGATTTGCACCCCCTCAGATTTCAAGTACACCCTCATGATCCGATACATTGGACAGATACAACGGCACAGAACATATTACATTACTGGCTCCAACAGTTAAACTATTAAAGCGGGAGAAGTGCCCTCCCACTCCCACATCTTCTAACATCCTAAACCTTTCTTCCTCCTTACAGCTTGGGCCTGCAGAAATCAGCCTCCTGGAGAAGGGACTAACTTTTGTTCCTTCCCCCAGGTCAATTAACGTGGAGGAGCTCATGAGGGATGTCCACGAATACCACCGTAAAATTAAATTATTAGATCATTTTGGTTATGACAGGACAGCTACTATTACACCCCTTACAGAACCATCCAGGTGGGAACCAGATAATGGTTCTCTCTCCTCCCCGGTGGTGAATTTCCTCCGGAGGGATACTGCTGCCTTATCCAGATACTATAGAACCATACCGGCCCCGGACAATCTATCTCCGGCAGAACGCCAAGCAATCCGCATGTTGAAGAACAATGCGGACATAGTGATTAAACCAGCGGACAAGGGTTCAAAAATTGTTATCATGGACAGGCAGCAGTACCTCTTGGAGGCTAATCGTCAATTGGGAAATTCTAAGCACTATGCACCTTTACCACAGTCAATACAAACCAATACTCAAAACATGATTCATTCAATAATTATAGACTTGTATCATACCAAATTTATCAATAAGAAACAGATGATTTATCTACTGGGTCCTAATCCTCCTAGGCCCAGAAAACTATATTTACTGCCCAAGATACATAAAGACCCCAGTACGTGGACAGTCCCTCATGAGATCCCCCCTGGGAGACCTATTGTTTCGGATTGTGGGAGTGAGTCATATCGAGTGGCAGAGTTCTTGGATCTGTATTTGAACCCCTTATCCCAGAAACATCCGAGTTACATCAAGGACACCTATCATTTTGTACATAAACTGGGGGATATGACAGTTCCCATGAATACTTTCTTGTTTTCAATTGATATTGATAGCCTATATACGAACATTGACACTGAATTGGGCCTACAGGCTGTGAAACAGATCCTTGAGCAGCATCCGGACCCGACACGCCCAGATCAACAATTACTAGACCTCTTACAGTTAAGTTTGACGCGCAATGATTTTGAATTTGATGCCAAATATTATCTGCAGATACACGGGACAGCAATGGGTAAAAAGTTCGCCCCAGCGTATGCCAACATTTATATGGCAGAATGGGAAAGAACAGTTTTCCCCAAATGTCCCCAACTCCCATTACTCTATTGCAGATACTTAGATGACATTTTTGGTCTTTGGCATCATTCGTTGGAACAATTCTCACATTTTGTTCAAACTCTCAATAACCATCACCCGGCAATTACTGTTAAATACAACCTTCAGAAGGAAAGGATTGAGTTCCTGGACACAGAGGTTTATTTTATCCCAACTCTGGAAGGAAGGAAGCTTTTGGGCACCAGAGTCTATTTTAAACCTACGGACACACATGCCCTACTTCATAAGTCTAGTTTCCATCCTAGACATACTTTTAAGGGCCTAGTCAAGTCACAGCTGATTAGGTTTCATAGGATCTGTACAGAGACTCGTGACGCTGACAAAGCTACACGTATTCTGTTCAAGGCCTAAGGCCTAGAGGATATTCCAGAAGCTTCCTCCGCTCCATTCGAGTAGAAGTAAAAGAAATGTTGGGTAAAGAAGGTGAAAGGAATGGGGATAAATCAAAAGATCAAATCATTCCATTTATCACAACATATTCCAACACTTCTGTGAAACTTAACTCAATAGTTAAAACTAACTTCCAGGTTTTACAGAGAACCTTTCCCCAGATGCAACCGTTTAGAGTCATTGCAGCGTATAGAAAGAACAAAAGTCTAAGAGACTTACTGGTTCATTCAACACTCAAACCCTCCAAACTGATGGCCCCACATTTTATGACATTAAAATACATCCAGGGGAGGGATGATATTGGGGTCCCTATTTGGCAAACATTCACACCATCCACCACAAATGGGGTCTATGTAATAATATGTATTCAGTGTCAAACTAAGTATGTAGGGGAAACAGGGAACAGCTTTGGGGAAAGATTGCAACAACATCTATACCAAATTGGGAAGATGACAACACGGACTCATTTATATACACATTTCCATACACATCCAGTTCAAGCACTTAGAATGGCGGGCCTAGAGTCGGGTGTACATTGGACACTTAAACAACGTAGATGGAAGGAAAGGTGGTGGATTCAGAAACTTGACACTCTTTTTCCAGCAGGACTGAATGCCAGAGAGTGATGCGGACGGCCTGGGAGTATAGAATGTTTTGATTTTGAAAAAATTTAATGACGGTGGTGACTTTAATTTTTAATGTGTGTGCTTTGAAATACAGGTTGGGATCCTGAACAGCAGAGGCGGGACTAACATAGAACTACCATACATTATTATGAATGAATTTTAGAAAACTAATAGATGATATAATATAGATACAAATGCCATGAGGTAATGGGGGCTCTAGCTAGGATTCAACAAAAGATGCATGAGTCTTTAAGGGGTGTAATGAAACATGTTTAATAGGTGTGATTTTTACATGTTTCCTTCTTTTGCTTGTAGAAAAAGTGTTTTGTGTGGATTAAAAGAATGTGAATATATTAAAACCTAATTCTATGCATCCAAAATAAATAAAAATGCTTATACAGGTATTTCTTCTGGATGCATAGAATATGAAACACTGTTCCTTTAAATGAAAACCCTTTTTTTAAGTGCACTTATACTCTGTCCCTTACGGGACCTTATTCATTATGCATGCGAGAATGGAATCCTGGGATAGTTACTCCTTCATCTCTGGACAGGCACTTCACTTTCCACCATGGTAGAGGTTTATGGACCATGGAACCTAACCTTTTGGGCTTAACACTTTCTAGCCAAAATAACTCCTTTTTGGGGTTTCTATTTGGGAGCTCTATAACTGAGCAACCAAAGGTATAAACTAAAAGGATATATTTTATGTCCTAAAAAGGTAAGTTATGGTTCTAAAAATAGAAACCTCTTCTTTCTATTTACTGTAGAGTCTGGTGGTTCTGTGTATGGTCTCAGCCTCACTTCTCAGGATATAAGGGGGATCTTCCCTCTAGATAGCACTTATATACTTATGAATTGATATATTAATGAATTATCTTGGATTAGATTATTTATACATAACCTTTTACAAATCATTTAAATTTATATAGAATCATTCAGAGCACACACTATTGAATACTGCACCACATAGGGGAAGCATGAATTATAAATTGTTCTTTCTTCCCCCTAATAACTAGGATGTCCTAGGCCTGAGACACCGCACTTGGTTGCAGCCCTGCTTCTATACCTGATCTTGAGGATCCTGGGGTTTGGACCTGTTTATGGCCATACCAGGCCCCTCACCTTAACCCCAACCCTAACCTGAACCCTAACCCTAACCTGAACCCTAACCCCAACCCTAACCCTAACCCTAACCCCAACCCCAACCTAACCCTAACCCTCATTCCTACCCCAATCTTAACCCTAACCCCAACCTCAACCCTAACCCTAACCCTCATCCCTACCCCAACCTCAACCCTATTTTCTAGCTCTCTTCTGGATCTTCGACCGGACCCCACTACTTCCAGACCCGGACTAGGACCAGGACCACCTCCGGTTCCAGCAAGACACCATTCATCTTCCCTAAATTTAAAAGTATTATATGTTGGTATAGGCTCTTTCCCCTTAATACAATAAACTAAATGGGGGAACTACTTGAGTTTTAAAATACAGGATAAGGGGAGAGAAAAAAAGATTGGGTGTGCCCGTGCAAACTCCAGCCCTCCCAATCCGGATTACCTACTGGTACAGGAGGATCTGGGAAGAGGTCAAGAGCTGGGGTTTAGAGTAGTTTTACAGCCTAACTAGCCAGTGCCACTGGAATCTTCCCTTATCTCCAAGGACTCTGCTCAGGATAGACCACTCCCTGGTCTAAATGGGTGGGTGGGATTTCTTGGACCATTGGGAGGCTGAATTTCAAACGGCCCAATGTCTGAGCAACAGAATCACACCCTAGCCCGAAGCACCAATCATCATATAGAAAGGACAAAATAGGGGTGTCCATATCCCATTGACAGACATCATTAAATAGATTAACACCAATAGGATTGTCAAGAGTACTTCCCGCCTCTTCTTCTTTCTCTTCTTTCCTTTCCCTCCAAAACTTTCTTTTTCTATATAAGCTTTTTCTTCCCTTTACTTCTTTTATCACCTCTGAAGAAGCGTAAACTACGCGAAACGTCAGGCTTTACTTCTTCTTTGTTTTTCTTGAGTTTTATCTTCTTTTTAAATAGTGTTGGTTTTAACTAAAGATTTGTGAATTCAATAAAGACTTAAAGGACTTTGTTTTTTATGGGGGACACTGCTTTCCCCCTATTTTTAACAAAATCAAGGTGAAGACTTGGACCCCATCAATAGTCTCAAGGCCTTTGGACACCAGCAGGGAGGAAGACAGGCCTACAATGGCCTTTCTTTTCTCCCATCTATAAGGATTTTTTTTGTTCTGGTTGGTGAGTACTCCCTTCCTTCATGTCAAATGCTGGATTTTTTCTAAAACCTTTTGATAAGAAAAGTAATATTCTACAAGCACTAAACATCTGGAAGGACATTGAACTACCAAGAGTATGCCAACTAAAGACTTTGGGGCCTACAGTTGAAAGGGCCTACCAGGCCTAAAAAGGGCGTATTGGATGTTGTAAGTCCTTTTGAGTCTTTTGTTTTTCCTTTCTTGTTCTTGTTTTCTTCCTTTTCTTATTCAGGAAAGTCTCTAACTGGAATTGTTAATAATATGATGTTGGGATTCATTTACCTTTCGTAAGGATAACCCCCTCACCCTGGGAATACCTAAGCACTTGGGTTATCACATAATAACTTCTCTTTAACATCTAGGAAGCGGGCACAGACTGCAAGCACTTAATTTCATTATGCAGTCGACTTGGGGTAACCGTTTTACAGTCCTGGCTAACCTCCCGAATGATGAAGGGGAGGTTTTACCACAAGGGCTAACAGAACCAAGCAGGGAACGGGAGAAAAAAGCGGATAAGGCACTAACTAAACAATACTTTAAGTTGTTACAGGCAGTGCATCATGCAGAAATTGTGGATCGGGTACTACAAACAGGAGTTTACCCGACAGGTATGCAGAAACAAGCCGGGAAACTGACATCATTTATTAAACCTTCTTCCCCATTGCAGGAGACTTTGGTGAGAGTGCAGAGCAATACCCAAAGGTGGATGCAAAACAATATGCTGATCTTGAGGGACCATTATGACCAGGTCATAGGCAACTTGTTACAAAGCCTAGGAGAATTTGATTCTTCAGCTCTCACCAAGGCCACCTCTTGGGCAAGAGCTAGGTATAAGCATAAATTAACCATTAGCTCAGTCAATATGGTTAAAGACATGCTCTTCTCTCCCCCTATTCCAACAGCTCAGACTGGAAAAACATCTCCTACTGAGGCCTGTACAAACCCTCCTACTAAACCTCCCGCCACTGTTGAGGTACAAATACACTGTGATGCTCGGTTTCTGTCCAATGTACCGGATCTGAATGATAAATTGAATTCTACTGTTGTACAGAAGGATCTCAATGCTACAGCTCATGATTTCCCATCCCCTAACCACACCACTCAGGGAGAACTTACAGAGAATCTGCTTTTACCTCCAGACCTAAATCAGCAAGCGGCCCCGGGAGATTTGGCCCCTACTACACATCAGGGGCATTTTATAAATACAAATCCAGGTGAGGGTCCATCTGCTCTTACTACTACCCTGGTAAAAGGAGATTATAAGGGGGCAGTTATGAACTCGCTTAGAGAAGGTAGCAATAATGTCGCAGTACATACTACTGATGTTATTACCTCTTCCCCCCTAACAGAGGTCCCCCAGACCACTCCTTTCCCTGTGTCCTTTATCGGCAGGCCTAATCCAATTATGGCTCCTAAGTCTAACCAGAGTATGGGGTTGCAAAACATGATGATGGGTCATATAATCAAGACGGACCAGGTCCTTGATAACACCCATTCTGAGCCTTCCCTTCTTTCTTCCCCAAAACCTACGGAGGCCTTACTTGATAAATTGGAGGACAATGGGGACACAGGAAATTTCCCTGTATTACCTAATGTACAAGGGGGATGCCCGAGAAGGTACCCGAGGAGCAGTAGAAAGATTTATGAATGGGAGTTGGACTTACATAAGCCTATCCTTTTCTTGGGGACTCAAATTTAAGTCGTATTCCCAGTGTACATATCCCAACATTCAAATTGATAGCTTCCCGGGAGCTACATTTTACCATATGTGCGGCCTACTGAAGAAATCACCACCCCATCCAGAGACTCAGAAGGTAATCTTTTCTCTGGGAATTAATAATAAACAACAGCAGAGGGCCACAGCGGTTAAGCAACTACAACAACTTCTGAATACAGCACGGAGGTCTTTCCTAATGCCCAGATTTATGTTCCAATGATCAATTTTTCAGATAGATTACCAGTACAGGAACAACATAATCTTAGGGCTTTGAATGAATATATTTCTAAGAATTGCTTAACACTGTTAGATTTGCACCCCCTCAGATTTCAAGTACACCCTCATGATCCGATACATTGGACAGATACAACGGCACAGAACATATTACATTACTGGCTCCAACAGTTAAACTATTAAAGCGGGAGAAGTGCCCTCCCACTCCCACATCTTCTAACATCCTAAACCTTTCTTCCTCCTTACAGCTTGGGCCTGCAGAAATCAGCCTCCTGGAGAAGGGACTAACTTTTGTTCCTTCCCCCAGGTCAATTAACGTGGAGGAGCTCATGAGGGATGTCCACGAATACCACCGTAAAATTAAATTATTAGATCATTTTGGTTATGACAGGACAGCTACTATTACACCCCTTACAGAACCATCCAGGTGGGAACCAGATAATGGTTCTCTCTCCTCCCCGGTGGTGAATTTCCTCCGGAGGGATACTGCTGCCTTATCCAGATACTATAGAACCATACCGCCCCGACAATCTATCTCCGGCAGAACGCCAAGCAATCCGCATGTTGAAGAACAATGCGGACATAGTGATTAAACCAGCGGACAAGGGTTCAAAAATTGTTATCATGGACAGGCAGCAGTACCTCTTGGAGGCTAATCGTCAATTGGGAAATTCTAAGCACTATGCACCTTTACCACAGTCAATACAAACCAATACTCAAAACATGATTCATTCAATAATTATAGACTTGTATCATACCAAATTTATCAATAAGAAACAGATGATTTATCTACTGGGTCCTAATCCTCCTAGGCCCAGAAAACTATATTTACTGCCCAAGATACATAAAGACCCCAGTACGTGGACAGTCCCTCATGAGATCCCCCCTGGGAGACCTATTGTTTCGGATTGTGGGAGTGAGTCATATCGAGTGGCAGAGTTCTTGGATCTGTATTTGAACCCCTTATCCCAGAAACATCCGAGTTACATCAAGGACACCTATCATTTTGTACATAAACTGGGGGATATGACAGTTCCCATGAATACTTTCTTGTTTTCAATTGATATTGATAGCCTATATACGAACATTGACACTGAATTGGGCCTACAGGCTGTGAAACAGATCCTTGAGCAGCATCCGGACCCGACACGCCCAGATCAACAATTACTAGACCTCTTACAGTTAAGTTTGACGCGCAATGATTTTGAATTTGATGCCAAATATTATCTGCAGATACACGGGACAGCAATGGGTAAAAAGTTCGCCCCAGCGTATGCCAACATTTATATGGCAGAATGGGAAAGAACAGTTTTCCCCAAATGTCCCCAACTCCCATTACTCTATTGCAGATACTTAGATGACATTTTTGGTCTTTGGCATCATTCGTTGGAACAATTCTCACATTTTGTTCAAACTCTCAATAACCATCACCCGGCAATTACTGTTAAATACAACCTTCAGAAGGAAAGGATTGAGTTCCTGGACACAGAGGTTTATTTTATCCCAACTCTGGAAGGAAGGAAGCTTTTGGGCACCAGAGTCTATTTTAAACCTACGGACACACATGCCCTACTTCATAAGTCTAGTTTCCATCCTAGACATACTTTTAAGGGCCTAGTCAAGTCACAGCTGATTAGGTTTCATAGGATCTGTACAGAGACTCGTGACGCTGACAAAGCTACACGTATTCTGTTCAAGGCCCTAAGGCCTAGAGGATATTCCAGAAGCTTCCTCCGCTCCATTCGAGTAGAAGTAAAAGAAATGTTGGGTAAAGAAGGTGAAAGGAATGGGGATAAATCAAAAGATCAAATCATTCCATTTATCACAACATATTCCAACACTTCTGTGAAACTTAACTCAATAGTTAAAACTAACTTCCAGGTTTTACAGAGAACCTTTCCCCAGATGCAACCGTTTAGAGTCATTGCAGCGTATAGAAAGAACAAAAGTCTAAGAGACTTACTGGTTCATTCAACACTCAAACCCTCCAAACTGATGGCCCCACATTTTATGACATTAAAATACATCCAGGGGAGGGATGATATTGGGGTCCCTATTTGGCAAACATTCACACCATCCACCACAAATGGGGTCTATGTAATAATATGTATTCAGTGTCAAACTAAGTATGTAGGGGAAACAGGGAACAGCTTTGGGGAAAGATTGCAACAACATCTATACCAAATTGGGAAGATGACAACACGGACTCATTTATATACACATTTCCATACACATCCAGTTCAAGCACTTAGAATGGCGGGCCTAGAGTCGGGTGTACATTGGACACTTAAACAACGTAGATGGAAGGAAAGGTGGTGGATTCAGAAACTTGACACTCTTTTTCCAGCAGGACTGAATGCCAGAGAGTGATGCGGACGGCCTGGGAGTATAGAATGTTTTGATTTTGAAAAAATTTAATGACGGTGGTGACTTTAATTTTTAATGTGTGTGCTTTGAAATACAGGTTGGGATCCTGAACAGCAGAGGCGGGACTAACATAGAACTACCATACATTATTATGAATGAATTTTAGAAAACTAATAGATGATATAATATAGATACAAATGCCATGAGGTAATGGGGGCTCTAGCTAGGATTCAACAAAAGATGCATGAGTCTTTAAGGGGTGTAATGAAACATGTTTAATAGGTGTGATTTTTACATGTTTCCTTCTTTTGCTTGTAGAAAAAGTGTTTTGTGTGGATTAAAAGAATGTGAATATATTAAAACCTAATTCTATGCATCCAAAATAAATAAAAATGCTTATACAGGTATTTCTTCTGGATGCATAGAATATGAAACACTGTTCCTTTAAATGAAAACCCTTTTTTTAAGTGCACTTATACTCTGTCCCTTACGGGACCTTATTCATTATGCATGCGAGAATGGAATCCTGGGATAGTTACTCCTTCATCTCTGGACAGGCACTTCACTTTCCACCATGGTAGAGGTTTATGGACCATGGAACCTAACCTTTTGGGCTTAACACTTTCTAGCCAAAATAACTCCTTTTTGGGGTTTCTATTTGGGAGCTCTATAACTGAGCAACCAAAGGTATAAACTAAAAGGATATATTTTATGTCCTAAAAAGGTAAGTTATGGTTCTAAAAATAGAAACCTCTTCTTTCTATTTACTGTAGAGTCTGGTGGTTCTGTGTATGGTCTCAGCCTCACTTCTCAGGATATAAGGGGGATCTTCCCTCTAGATAGCACTTATATACTTATGAATTGATATATTAATGAATTATCTTGGATTAGATTATTTATACATAACCTTTTACAAATCATTTAAATTTATATAGAATCATTCAGAGCACACACTATTGAATACTGCACCACATAGGGGAAGCATGAATTATAAATTGTTCTTTCTTCCCCCTAATAACTAGGATGTCCTAGGCCTGAGACACCGCACTTGGTTGCAGCCCTGCTTCTATACCTGATCTTGAGGATCCTGGGGTTTGGACCTGTTTATGGCCATACCAGGCCCCTCACCTTAACCCCAACCCTAACCTGAACCCTAACCCTAACCTGAACCCTAACCCCAACCCTAACCTGAACCCTAACCCCAACCTTAACCCTAACCCTCATTCCTACCCCAATCTTAACCCTAACCCCAACCTCAACCCTAACCCTAACCCTCATCCCTACCCCAACCTCAACCCTATTTTCTAGCTCTCTTCTGGATCTTCGACCGGACCCCACTACTTCCAGACCCGGACTAGGACCAGGACCACCTCCGGTTCCAGCAAGACACCATTCATCTTCCCTAAATTTAAAAGTATTATATGTTGGTATAGGCTCTTTCCCCTTAATACAATAAACTAAATGGGGGAACTACTTGAGTTTTAAAATACAGGATAAGGGGAGAGAAAAAAAGATTGGGTGTGCCCGTGCAAACTCCAGCCCTCCCAATCCGGATTACCTACTGGTACAGGAGGATCTGGGAAGAGGTCAAGAGCTGGAAAATGACGGTTTTCTGAACTTTGCTTGTTAAAAATGACATCAAATTTCACAAAAATGATGCTTTTCTTGACTTTGTAAAATAACGATGTTAAATTTTCACCTAAATGATGCTTTTCTTAACTCAGTTATTAATGACATCAAATTTAACAAAAATGATGCTTTTCTTAACATTTTTTAATACTGATGTCAAATATCACCTAAATGCCGCTATTCTTAACTCAGTTAATAATGACATCAAATTTAACAAAAATGATGCTCTTCTTAACTTTTTGAAACAAGGATGTTAAATTTTCATCTAAATGATCCTTCTCGTATTATTTGGAATGACGTCAAATTTCACGTGAAATGATGCTTTTATTCACGCACACGAAGTGACACTTAGTCGTTTCACAGACCACTGCCCACTTGAATACTACTCATTGTATAGGCAGAATTAAACTGTCATCATTTTTAAATGACTTTGACCTAAAGTCTAACCCAGGTTATTATTGTTATCAAAATGACATCGTTTCGTATAAAATGACGCTTTTTTGAACTTTGCTTGTTAAAAATGACATCAAATTTCACCTAAATGCCGCTTTTCTTAACTCAGTTAAGAACGAGATCAAATGTCTTCAAGTTTCATATAAAGTGATGCTGTATTTCATGCCCACGAATTGACACATGAGAGTTCTGACATTAATAAAAAGAACATTTTAGTCAATGAAGTCGTCAATTGTGACCGAAATGTAAACTCAGATGATTAAATATTATGAATTTTACTAGTGAAGTACGATTGGCATCATTACGAACCTGTGCTCACATGCGCCACCTGGTGGTTGGAAAGTGTAATTGAAATTTACGAAAAGTGTCGGAAAACGTCAAAAAGGTGAATTCCCATTGACTTAACATTAGGGTTAGGGTTAGGGTTAGGGTTAGGGTTAGGGTTAGGGTTATGTCCAGCGACCCTTTTCGTAACATTTTGATACAATTCTTATATATCTTTTTCATTGAGCCTAATATTTTTTGTGTCAAATGACAGGGTTACCTCTCCGCCCGGTCATAACCCTAACCCTAACCCTAACCCTAACCCTAACCCTAACCCTAACCCTAACCCCAACCCCAACCCTAAGCGGTAAGGGTAACACTAACCGTAACCCTAACCCTAACTCTAAAACCCTAAAGCCCCCCAACCCTAAGCTGGAACAGTAACCCTAATCTTACCCCTAATCCTAAATCTCCAACCCTAAACTGTAACCCTAAGCCCCCAACCCTAAAAATATAATGGTAACCCTAACCCCAACCCTAACCCTAAGTCCCCCAACCCTAAAAAACTGGAACAGTAACCCTAACTATAATCCTAAACTCTCCAACCCTAAGCTGTAGCAGTAACCCTAGCCCTAACCCTAAGGGTCAACCCTAACTCTATCTGTAATCCTAATCTTAACCCCAACCTTAAAGGGATACAAAAAAATTACATATCTAAAAAGAATAAACATAATCCAATAAAATTAATACAAGAAAATTACAATACGAATAAATAAAAATACAAATTAAAGTATAAAAATATATAATATCTAAATATACTCCATAACAAACCACTCCATGCAGTGGGGAAATTTAAAATAAGAAACAAAAAGGTATTTTAAGATACCAACATTAAAGAAAGAAGCAGAAATTTGAATAGGGGCCTCTGGGTAATCATATATTAGAACTTTGGAGATGAATATCTCGGACGGATTAAAGATAAAAACATAGTTTTTCTGCGTCTGAAAGTACAACTGCTTCTCTTAAAGACCACATAGTTTGTGAGGTCGGAAAACTAAACCGTGTCCGAAGAGAACAGACTAAATTAGGGCCTTAGGATGCAGGAGGCAATTGAGCTGTGTGGGTCCGACCCAGTAGAAGCCTGATGGCTTCCCGAGGGTTCCAGTGTCTGGGGAATACTCGGCTGGAACAGGTAGGGAAGCCATCCGCTGGGAAAAAGGACCAGCACCCAGGGCTGTCTGGGAGGTGACGTAATGCACGGTACCTACCTTCCCGGGGCCCTGATCAGGCAGACTGGGAAACCTTGCGGTGTTAACGAACAGTCTGCTTGGGGGAAACGCCAGAGCAAGCCCCACGAAGGGAGGCCCTCTCGCAGGCTCTACTCAGGTGATCGGGCAACCTTGCGGTGTTAACAAAGATTACTTGGGTAGAGCAAAGTAAGTATCCAGCCCCCCTGGGTCCACTTGGACAGCACGCAGGGACGGTGGTCTGGGGCCTACAGACCTTAATTGGTGGCCCAGTCTTCTACCGGTGGCTAGCACCACTCACGCACCTGTCCACGATGCACTACACCAGCGCGTTTCCTGGGACCCGGAGAAGAGATATGAAAAATAGCATTTAGCTTAAAAACCTAAAATAAAAACAGCAAAAACAGTCTTTTTGCAGGATACCTAAAGAATACCCAAAGTAATTTGCAGAAAAACCTAAGAGCAGGATAACTGCAGAATAAAGTAAGTTGAGGTTGAGTAAACCCTCAAAAACTAAACAAAGACTAATAAAAGAAAATCAATTGGATATGGGACACAAGCCGAGGCCTGATCTCCCTTGGCTGGCCGCCTCAGAGGAGGGTGTATAGTGTTGAAAGGCCGAAACACCCGATGATCCTGAGGTACACTACTGATGATGTGTCCTAAAATTCAGATAAAATTTGCACATCAAAAAGAGTAACAGGGCCTACTAAAACCTAAGCAAGAAAACTACAACAAAAACTAAAGTATAGAGAGAGAAGGCCAGTGGAGGCCTAAAAAGAAATAAAAACTAAATCTGGTAGGACGGGGATGTGGTGGCCTAGTGCTGAAAGGCCAGAACACCCTATGACCCTGACATACGCCACCAATGATGTGAAAATCGCACATCAAAAAGGGAATACAAGGCCTACTAAATACAAAAGAAAAGGAAAGCTTTTGGATACCCACAAAAAGAAAAAGAACTAAATCTCGCAGGCCTCTGGGACGGGGGTGTGGAGGCCTAGGGTCGAAAGGTCAAAACACCTTATGATCCTGACATACACTACTAATGTTGTGTTTAAAAATACAGTGAATATTACACACAACTAAAACCTAAGCAAGAAAACTACAACAATAACTAATGTATAGAAAGAGAAGGCCAGTGGAGGCCTAAAAGAAATAAAAACTAAATCTGGCAGGACGGGGATGTGGTGGCCTAGTGCTGAAAGGCCAGAACACCCTATGACCCTGACATACGCCACCAATGATGTGAAAATCGCACATCAAAAAGAGAATACAAGGCCTACTAAATACAAAAAGAAAAGGAAAGCTTTTGGATACCCACAAAAAGAAAAAAAGAACTAAATCTCACAGGCCTCTGGGACGGGGGTGTGGAGGCCTAGGGTCGAAAGGTCAAAACACCTCGTGATCCTGACATACACTGCTAATGTTGTGTTTAAAAATACAGTGAATATTACACACCTGAAAGAGTAACGAGGCCTACATGAGCAATAATGAACCTGAAAATAAGAAAGTGAAAGGTCATTGGGACAAGTGTACAGCCTAACATGCGTCGGCCCGTGCCCTGCCTTTGAGCCCCCATTTCAACCACATGGTCTGAAAGGACTAATGTGGGGGGGATCATCGGAAAACTTCCACAAAACCTAACCCTAACCCTAACCCTAACCCTAACCCTAACCTGTCCACGATGCACTACACCAGCGCGTTTCCTGGGATTCGGAGAAGGGATATGAAAAATAGCATTTAGCTTAAAAACCTAAAATAAAAAGGAACAACTAAAAACAGCAAAAACAGTCTGTTTTGCAGGAGAACTAAAGAATACCCAAAATAATTTGCAGAAAAACCTAAGAGCAGGATAACTGAAAAATAACCAAAGTAAGTTGAGGTTGATTAAACCCTCAAAAACTAAACAAAGATTAATAAAAGAAAATCAATTGGATATGGGACACAAGCCGAGGCCTGATCTCCCTTGGCTGGCCGCCTCAGAGGAGGGTGTATAGTGTTGAAAGGCCGAAACACCCGATGATCCTGAGGTACACTACTGATGATGTGTCCTAAAATTCAGTTAAAATTGCACATCAAAAAGAGTAACAGGGCCTACTAAAACCTAAAGCAAGAAAACTATAAGAAAAACTAAAGTATAGAAAGAGAAGGCCAGTGGAGGCCTAAAAAGAAATAAAAACTAAATCTGGCAGGACGGGGATGTGGTGGCCTAGTGCTGAAAGGCCAGAACACCCTATGACCCTGACATACGCCACCAATGATGTGAAAATCGCACATCAAAAAGGGAATACAAGGCCTACTAAATACAAAAAGAAAAGGAAAGCTTTTGGATACCCACAAAAAAAAAAAAAGAACTAAATCTCGCAGGCCTCTGGGACGGGGGTGTGGAGGCCTAGGGTCGAAAGGTCAAAACACCTTATGATCCTGACATACACTACTAATGTTGTGTTTAAAAATACAGTGAATATTACACACAACTAAAACCTAAGCAAGAAAACTACAACAATAACTAATGTATAGAAAGAGAAGGCCAGTGGAGGCCTAAAAAGAAATAAAAACTAAATCTGGCAGGACGGGGATGTGGTGGCCTAGTGCTGAAAGGCCAGAACACCCTATGACCCTGACATACGCCACCAATGATGTGAAAATCGCACATCAAAAAGAGAATACAAGGCCTACTAAATACAAAAAGAAAAGGAAAGCTTTTGGATACCCACAAAAAGAAAAAAAAGAACTAAATCTCGCAGGCCTCTGGGACGGGGGTGTGGAGGCCTAGGGTCGAAAGGTCAAAACACCTTGTGATCCTGACATACACTGCTAATGTTGTGTTTAAAAATACAGTGAATATTACACACCTGAAAGAGTAACGAGGCCTACATGAGCAATAATGAACCTGAAAATAAGAAAGTGAAAGGTCATTGGGACAAGTGTACAGCCTAACATGCGTCGGCCCGTGCCCTGCCTTTGAGCCCCCATTTCAACCACATGGTCTGAAAGGACTAATGTGGGGGGGATCATCGGAAAACTTCCACAAACCCTAACCCTAACCCTAACCCTAATTTTGGGAACGGACCAACCTAGCAACTTGCAACCACTTTTGGATCAAAGAGAGGCTTCCACTGATCATGTGTACCAAGTTTCAGACCTGTAGCGCTTATGGCCTCAGAGCTATGGGCTCAGGGATGACCTTGAAAGTGACACCTGGGGGAATTTGGGTACTTTCACTTGTCGTAGAGACTTGGGGCTGGTACCGTTGGAAAGGGCGTCCCTGAAAACCCCCCACTAGGACTTGGTTCCAAGTCTCTATGACCTTCAGAAAAAATGTTATGAGTGAAAATAATTCTAATAGCTCTAATAGTTCTGTCTAAGCTGCCTTTTCCTTTAGCCTTTAATCACCACTTGTCCATGTTTGATAAATAATAATTTGTTTTTTCCCCTTACCCTTTTAATATCCCATTCTTGAATAGCATCATAGGTCAACATCTCTCTGGAAAAATAAAGGAAAATTTACTTCCTACTACTAATACTTAATACTAATACTTAATACCAATACTTAATACCTAATACTTCCTATCCATCACAAAAACCAGTTGAAACCAGATAAAAACCGGTTAAAATGTGATTTATCTGAACAGACTGTACAGAAAACTTTCTGAGATCAAAGAAAACAATATTGCCGTTTCTGATTTTTAATAAATCTTTGTTCTTGCTTTGTTTCCTGGGTAGATATATGATGGAATTATACATTCCACAGCTCTGCTTGGAACATTGAGAGTGAGAATTTGTTGTTTAAGGTTTGAAAGAAGGAATGAGGCATTAACAACTGATAAGCATGAAAACCATGCCATAATCCACAGCTCTCCAGCATTATTGTAATAGTTTCTTGCCAGCTTAAATAACAAATTGGGAAAAGAGGTGTTCAAGGTCTATTGAAGTTTTTCACAATAAATAAACAACTGGAACACTGTTTAATGGCAAGTAATGACAAGCACTGTTACAGTCAGTTTCCGTATTAAAAATAGAGGTGGAAGAAAAGTGAGGGAATGGGCCTGTGTTTACACTGGCCAGTCTATAGAGTACAACACAGGGCAAGACCCTATAGGTTTCTTTTTCCCCACAGCCTCCCCATTATCTCAAAATAATTTCGTCAATAAAATAGATTTGGCCATGTAGAATGTACACAAAACTGCCCAACATGTAACCTTGTAAATCATCATTTTCCAGGAACTTATTAACAAATGATTAACAATATATCCATGGTCTTGCCATAGATCTATCCAATAAAACTGAGTATGTGAAGGGCTGCATCCACAGTATAGTAATGTCACTGTAAATACTGTGAAACCAGGGCAATAACAGTGGAAAGTTAATATCATTGAGATGCAGGGGAGTCAAAGTAATAAACACTGAATAAGCAGTGTGCAAATCAGAACTGGGAATAAGAGGTAGGACATACTGGTTGAGGTTGCCATTTTTGACAGAAAATGCCAAAGTGACATCTTGCAGTGTGTGACTTCCTGCACTGCTAGAAAGCCAGATTTATGTTATTGTCAGTTTTTACATGATGTTGACACTTTTATGCATACATGTTTATTAGTTTTGTTTTTATTAGATTTTTTTAGTATTTATTAGCATTTTTCATACGCAGGAAACATGCAAGCTAGTTTCCAAATCACAACCAAGCCTCAACAGTTTTCCCTCTTTTTTCACACAGGCATAGTCCTTATTTTATTGGACATCTCCAGGTAGGGTAACCTTAAAAGAGCTAAACTGCTACAAAAACTAGTGATGGAAGGCCTTTGTTAAAGCTGAACCCACATTCCCTGCTGAACTGAAACCACATGTGAGGTAGAACTGGCAGCACTCAGGTTGTACTCCTTTTGTCAGTACTCTGCCCCCCTAGCTGTGTGTTTGTGTTCTTCCCCTGTCCATGTGCTTTTGTTTTTCCTTGTGTTCCAGCCCTGCCCCAATCTCCGCCCTGTCTCCGCCCACCTGATCATCTCCACCTGCCTGCCTGCACACCTGCTTCCCATCACCTCATCAGCCCTACCCTATATTTACCCTGCTTGTCTCTGTCTTGTTTGCCAGTTCGTCTCAGCATTCTGTTTCGTTCTTGCCATCTGTTACTCGGTTTTTCAGCGGTCTTCTGTCTCCCGCCCTGGGTCTCTGTATTTGCCCGCTGTTCTGTCACGTGAGTTCAGTCAGTCTGTTTTCTGTTTCGTCGTGTCTTCGTGTTTCCCTGTCTGTGGTAGTCTGCTCCTGTCTCCTTGGCACCCGCCTGCCTTTCTGCTCCGGCGGCCTGGGCCACCTGCTGTTCTGCCTCCGCTCCCTGTTGCCGGCCTGCCCGGTTCTGCCCCTGTCCAGACCCTGCTTCCCGCCTGCTCATCCCCGGACCAGCCTGCCGTTCTGCTCCGGCTGCCTGGGTTGCCCGCAGTTCTGCCCCAGCTCCCTGTTGCCGGCCTGCCCGGTTCTGCCCCTGTCCAGACCCTGCTTCCCACCTGCTCATCCCCAGACCAGCCTGCCGTTCTGCTCCGGCTGCCTGGGTTGCCCGCAGTTCTGCCCCAGCTCCCTGTTGCCGGTCTCCCCGGTTCTGCCCCTTCCCAGACTTCACTCCCCGCTTCTCGTCTGCTCTGCTCCGGACCTGCCTGCCCAGTTTGTGACCCCTGCCTGGCCTTCGGATCTCGTCTCTGCCTGCCGCTCCGTTCTGGTTGCCCGCTGCCTGCCTGCCCATTGCTGACCCTCGCCTGTCCAGACCACGTGCCTTGCTCCTTGTTTGCTTTTTTTTGGACTGACTTCCCGGTATCGATCCTGCCTGTTTTTGACTCTGCCTTTGTCTGCTCCTGTGGTGGTCTTTAATAAAGTCACTCCGCCATTCACCTCCGGGTCTGCGTGTGAGTCCTCACCCCGCATCCCTGACACCTTTCTTAACTAAAATGTTTATTTCTCGCATTTGCAGAATATTGAGTATTAAGAGCAGAGCTGTCCTGCTGGCAGGAGGCCGGCACAGTGAGAAAACCTCCACGCTTACACAGTGATTCACTGCCCTGTTCACCTCTCTTTGGATATAAAGCTTTGAACATGTTGCTTTGAACATGTTGAAGCTTTGGACATGTTGAACTAGAGCCGTATTTATTTACAAAGAGGACTGGGATTGGGTGGCAGCAGGAGTTGGAGAACACAGAGGCAAACTATTACACAATATAGCCAGCCTGTGCAATCCAGCCATGGCCCTTTGACAGAAGAGTGGGAACTTTGGCAACATTGTACTGAATCGAGCAGGAAAAAATTAGGACAGAGATTCCTGCTAACATTGACATGAAGTAACATGGACAGACAGTAATTTCCGAAGGAAGACAGCAAAGCATTAATGTAATTGTGAGAGTAGGATGGGACCCTGGCAATACTACACTCTAAAGTGCATTTGCTCTGACAGAAAGCATAACTCTTCTCTATGAACAAAAGACCTCAACTAATAAAAACAATGAGAGAAATGAGAGACTCGTCTTCTAAAGGTTAGTCAAACTGCCTACAGAGGATCTGCCTTTCCAGCCAAGCATGATTCATCTGCTGGAGTAAACATCTGCAGAAGCCATGGAAAAATCCATGACCCAATGAAAAGTTAAAATGTATTCAACAATACAACTAGCCCCATCACCCTGACAAACACATACACACACAGACTAACATCTGCCACCAATTAGCAGAACACACTGGAACACACTGGACTGCTCTAAATGGTAAATGAAATTAAAAATGTCTGGGAGTACAGCATGGCTTTTGAAGGTGCTCTCCTCCAGTGAAATTGCATACAAGCCATATATTTCTAAGATACTCTATGATAGCGAGACTCAGGGGGATAGCTCAAGCTTTGCCAAGTTTGTTAAGAAAAGAACTCCACAGGCAATACTCCTGAGGAAAAAATGATGAACAGCTGTTCCTAAACAACTCTTCTTTGTTGTAAAGCAGCTTGAAAGTTGGGGCAAGACATGCCACATTCATTTTAAGTATACAATGATACTGCCTCTCTGAGACTTTATTTAGGTTATCAGCCATACAAAGATGTTAGTATTACTACACAAGATCAGCAATGGGAACATAACAGTGTGTGAGACAATCAGCCAACTCAAAGGACCCACTTCCCTTATACGGGTTGGGACACATTTTAATTTCTCATTTCTCTGATGAAAATTCCTGGCTCCACCCTAGTCTGGTCTTTCATGTGAAATTTAAGGAATCCCTCTTAATCCAACATGCAAGTTTCTGTTTAATTCTCTGGAGATACCAATTTCCATGTCTCTCAGAGAGCAGAGCTAAGGGCAGTAACAGACCCAAAAATTCAGTTACTCAATTATTTGAACAAATTGTAGCATTTTGCTGCGGAGGGCATAATCATTGGAGCATAGATGTCAGGCACTGTTTAAACATGGGAGTGCCTCCTATCAATATCTGCATTAAAGGGAGGGAAACAAACACTGAGTACTACCAATTTATCACTGAAACTCCTGTTGCAGCCATTGGACTAAAATCTCCATTTAACTGCTCCCATACACTGCTGATATCAGGTTTAGGTTCTCCATTACAGTGTGCTTACAAGTAGAACACGAGGTTGGCCATTGGGGACACAACCCTCCCTCTTCCTCTGATCCAAGAAACAGTTCAGCTCTCCAGCATTTCAGGTCTCTGCTGTGGATATATATTGTGAGGAAGGCAGGAGATGAGAGGGGATGCTTATGGTGGTACAAACTAGCCAACAGTTTGAGACTAGAATCCCTCACAAGCCAAGTTTTAGCTAGCAATGTAAGCTTCATAAATCCTCAAGATTGTTATCTTCCTAGCCTCTATTAAATAAAATTAATGAATGCAATCAGTGTTGTTCTTCAAAAATAATATTCATTACATTATTGGCATTCAGCAGACTTAAATCGGTTATAGTTTTTCACAATGTTATCCATTTATACAGTTCAATATTTACTGAGGTAATTGTGAGTTAAGTACCTTGCCCAAGGACACAGCAGCACTGCCCCAGTGGGAATTGAACCAAAAACAGCTAATTAATATGAACTTCAACGGAGTTGTAAAGAACAGCAAAAAGACTTTACGTAAAAGTTTTGCATGGCGAGTGTAAGGAAGCTTAACACAAGATAAAGACCAAATTGCTACTGTGTTTAACAACTTATTTAAAGATTCAGTTAAGGATTTGGTACAAAATGTTGGTATAAGACTTCAGGAACATACACCCCCCAATTATAATCTTTCTGTTTTTAATGTCACAGAAGTGACAGAATCCTCTATAATGAAAATCCTGAGCCATTCAAAAAACTGTAACAACAAAGATTTTTTATGAGTGTGTCTCTGTAAAGAAGTACAAAACCATTCTCTGTCCTCTCACACACCCACCTTGTTAACCTGTCTGTCAAACAATCATGTTTCCTCTCTACCTGGAAGTCAGCAGTCATAACCTGTGTTGGCAGGCTGGCAACCCTACCAACGTAGCCACACACAGACCTATCAGTATTCTTACAATCACCAAACAGCTGAAAGGGTATTCTGTGATCAGTTAATTTCAGATCTGAATATAGATGTAGGATTTAGGAAACAACATTCTACTGAGATGGCTAACTGCTTCTTCATTGAACAAATTAAATCTAGTCTCATCAAGGGTGGCGTTGTTGGTGCAGTATTTCTGGATTTTAAAAATAAGTTTTTGACACTCTAAAACATAATGTTTTCTTATCAAAACTGTTTAACTGAAAAGTTATACTTTTTTGCTAATGCATTAGCATGGATGGAGTCATACCTAACTATGAGGAAGCAGGGTTAAATTCTGGGGCCAGTTTTATTTAATTTATATATTAATCATCTCCCTTCAGTTTTCCTAGATGTTAACATCCAGATTTATGCAGATTACAGTTATTTACACCCATGCTAAACAACAAGCTACTTCTAAACTTACCACAGTTTTGAACAAACATGGCTTTCTTACTCTTGCTTGACCCTCAATGTCACCAAAACTGTCTGTATGTATTTCTCCATTAAGAGCAATCATACAAACCACCAGCTTTAGTGGTTAATGGAGAGTTGTAAATGTTGTCCAGCGCTTTAGATATCTGGGTGTCATCATGTGCTTCTAGCCCAACCCTACATAACTAAGTCTGGTGCAACTAATGTGTTGTATATGGGCCATGTTAAATAAATGAATTAACTAAACTAATTCAGCACAAAATTTTAATGAATTACATAAGTGAAAATTCCAAGGGATATGGCTTGTTGATTTCTGTGAGGATCACATTTTGTCCCAGATTACTCCTCTTTGTTATACTTGGAATAACTCAACAATATGGCTATAAAATATCAGCTGTATATACATGCACTGCTGTTTCTCTCTGTACAGCTCTGCTGTTTCTCTCTTTTCTCTAATTATTCTTTGATAGCAGGCTTTGTAAGGGGAACAAATCATATTTGTATGAAATTAATTCTACTTTGTTATACTCATTTATTTTTTAGTCCTATATAATATCTTCGCTTTAAACACATAAATGGTGTAACACATAAATAAATACATGCCATGCTACTGGTGCACAATAAAAGATTTCATTGCAGTTCTTGCACTGGAAAAAGGGCCAGCCTTTGCCTGTTGCGAGCCCCACACAGTCACTTCTAAATCTCTCTGCACGATGTGCGTCTTTGTGGGTATCAGACCTCCACATACATTGGACCAAAAACAATGGGGCAATATAGGGGGCAGTACAATATAAGGGGCAATATACACAATACAGCTTGTATGGGTTCTACCCCAGGGCACAAGGCACAGGCACGGGCACGGGGCATGGGCACAGGGCATGGGCACGGGCACGGGCACGGGCAGGGGCAGGGGCATGGGCATGGGCACGGGCACAGGGCACAGGGCACACTGCACACAGGGCACAGGCACAGGGCACACAGGGCACACAGGGCACAGGCACAGGGCACACAGGGCACAGGCACAGAGGGCACAGGCACAGAGGGCACAGGCACAGGGCACACAGGGCACAGGCACAGAGGGCACAGGCACAGAGGGCACAGGCACAGAGGGCACAGGGCACACAGGGCACAGGCACAGGCACAGGGCACACAGGGCACAGGCACAGAGGGCACACAGGGCACACAGGGCACAGGCACAGGGCACTCAGGGCACAGGCACAGGGCACACAGGGCACACAGGGCACAGGCACAGGGCACACAGGGCACAGGCACAGGGCACAGGCACAGGGCACAGACAGAGAGGCTGAGTCCCTGCCCACCTGCCATATCAGACAGCAGGCAAGCCAGTGATGTGGAAAATCTTAGGATGCATTCAGCCGAGAGATTTTCAAGTTAATAACACTGGCAAATTGTAATCTGTGGCTAGGTATGCAGCTAACTGCAAAGAGATATGTTTTATTATGTTTTAAAAGGAGATTTGTGTTATCACATTTTAAAACGTGCTTACATGGCTTTAAGATCTATTTGACTCACTTGAATTATTCTTTAATTACTTTGTATCATTAGTTGCTTAGGTATTTGCCTGATATAGTAATGTTCGAACAGTGCATGAATGTGTGGTGTTTGAAAGTGTTTCCCGACTGTATGGACATTTGCCGCGCTGTACGCCAAAGGACGGCTAATGCACGCCCAGTTCATACACGCAGCCGATGGAGGGAGTTGCGTGCTCAGAAACTAAAGATCTCAGTCGACCTTAAAATCACACTCTCGCATATATGATTTCCTGAAAAGGCTCTGTACCAATAGCGAGCTGCCAGTCTTACCTGCCGCACAGCAATACTGTTACAATTCTCCGGATTGGGTTCAGTTTTGTGAAAATAGGCCTGAAAATCTCAAGTGGAGCTGCGGTTTGGACATAGGAAAAGTGAAATCGTAAAGAAACTAAGCAGAAGGAAAATAGCTCTGATCACGCTGTTGCCAGTCGGTGTGGAGAAGGAAACTTTCCACAAGTTTTCATCATCAGGATCGATGTGTATATTGAGCAGAATAATTGCGACTGTATGGCTATGACAGCTCCGTGGTAAAAGAAACTGCGTGTCGGCAACCTCCGGCTCTTTGGGGATTTTAAAGTATCGGGATTTTCATTTCACAGTTTCGCCGAGAACCGCTAGTCAGGTAGACACGGGACACTGGTGGACGGATTTTTAAGACTTTCATAACAGAAAGTAACCATGTTGGGAAACGGAGTCTATGCAGTCAAGAAACGAAAGAAGCCCGTTCAGAAAATGTAAGTTCTCAATTGCATGGGTGATTTCGTTTTGATTTATGACATGACAACCTTCCCAATGTTTTCATTAAGTATAGTATGAATGCATGACATGCTGTGTGAAAAGTTCGTGAACTTTTGCGACATTTAAATTTCGGACTGCATTTTATATTGTAACAGTTACTAGGGATAATATGTTTGTTGCTAAATCAGGGCATTTTGCGGTTAGATTTATATATACCAAAATTCCAAATGTATATACACGATTGATACGTCATAATTTGTCACTTCAGCCAGTTAAATTCAGTGTGTTATTTCATGTAACATATTGAAGCTTATATTCGTAAACATTACAATGCTCACGATTTAGTCTTCTAAGTATCTACAAACGCCGACACTGCTCCTGCACAGCATTTTCTGTGTTGATAAAGGGTGTGATAAAGTCGTATGGATTTTATTTCTAGAGTTGCATTTACGATTAAAACAGTTCAAAAACACAGATTAATTCAAGTTCAGCATTATAGGTTGCATCGTGAAAACAGATACAGAGAGCAGGACATTTTGAGGATTTGTATGAATGTATGTATTATGTTAGCCTTTGTCAATATTATAGTGATTTGCATGCTGTAGTATATAAAGTCAGTTCTTAAATCTCGCAGATGTGCACTCTCTCCACTGCGTCAGTCTTGCTGTGCAGTTTTTTTCTGGCGTGGAAATAGTGCTCGTGCATTTATCATAATCAATTTGCGAGTCGGCGGTGCTCTCACGCGATGCTCGTTGGAGGGAGGGGGAGAGAGGGGTTCTGGCCAGAAGTATGTTATTGTAATCTGATATACAGTTTCGTCTCATTATGAGAACACTGTGTTCGCTTTCTTTCTTTCTTTCTTTCTTTCTTTCTTTCTTTCTTTCTTTCTTTTCTTTCTTTCTTTCTTTCTTTCTTTCTTTCTGTCTTTCTTTCTTTCTTTCTTTCTTTCTCTTTGAATTAACATATTTTGTAGTGACGCAGACTGCAACAGCGATTCTCATAATATGTACTTATGTAGAGATCTAGTTTTGAATTGTTGACTTAGCGCCGCATTTCACCCATTTATTTCACCCCAAACAGAGAAGTTAAAGCTGCTGGTAAAGTCAACGTTTAGAACTACTCGCATCTGTATCTGATGTTATTGCAACGTTATCCTTGACTGGGACAGGACAACATTTCGTTTTAACGCGGTGCTGGAGACAGATGTTGCATTTCTTAGTCACTGTCTCTTTTTCTTACAAATCGCGTACGGAAAAGACAGGGTATCGAAAAGTAACACATAATTCAGTGTGGCAATGCGTCTGGTTAGTCAACATGGTTAGTCCAACACGTGAGTCATCCTAAAACGTGTACTTTTCACATCAGTGGTTATATAAATTAAGGAAATAGGAACAAATTGACAGTTTAATGCTGCGGAATTGTTTATTACCTCATTTGAAAGTGTGTGCTGAATAGATGTGAATTGGTCGAATTTACCAGTTTGTAAGTATTTGTCTTATATGTCAGGGTCGTAGTCCCTTACAGCTGAAGTCGACGCATATGAGTGGAACAGTAAGGTTTTCTCTCTCAAACTTGTCTTTGTTTCAGGAGTTTCCTTTGACATAAGCCACTATGCACAGTCACGCTCCAGCTAGTGTGACAGTTTTTACAGTAGAGGCAATATTAGTTAATCATTGCCACATAGAATAGAATTTATTCATGGTAAAGGGTTTAAATCATGTTCTGGAGGACAGACTGTTTACTTGAGTACGCTGAGCCATGGTGAACGTGTTGCAGCAGTGCTGCTGTCATGCATGGAAGGAAAGATGAGAAAAGGGGAGGTGGACAGTGGATATCAAGGTGAGGTGCCTGTATTTGCACAAAGCACAAAGAGGCCATTCAGACTACATATAAGCAGTCCAGACAGGATGGTATTGTTTGAAAAGGTTCTACAGTGCATAGAGGGATTCCAAACCAATCACGCTGGAAAATTAGTCCCTCTTCCTCTCTCTTGCAGAGACTCACTGATTTGCCATGGTCTCATATTAATTGGTAACTCAACTGGTATGCACAGTTAGTCCAGAAATATTTTTGGGCTTCTGGAAAATTTAGACTGACATCATATCTTGGTTGCCGTGAGAAGTGTTTAGTTTCTTTAAGTAATTCCAACTATCAGTGGCAATCATGGAAAAATACAGAGTTAGAACTTTTCAGTTTGTCTGTGTTTAAACTTTGTATTTCTTAAAGGACATTTCAGCAGTTTAATTTGGTTGAATCTCTTTTGCAATATCATGGTTGCATATATCTTTAATACATATGTTAATGTCACATTTATTATGTATCTGTTTATTCAAGTGCCCCTCTATACTTCTGCTGTCTGTTAGAGGTTAATGTACATATTTGCCCAAAAATGAAAATTTACTAGATATGTATTAGACATACTACTGTAGCTGCACAGATATTTCCTTAGCATTTTAAGTAATGTCCTCTATAGTCCCTGATACAGTGTATCACATTTGAGGAAAGGTGAGACAATAGTCCATAGTTATGATGGTCCTTGCAGTGATGCTGTCGGTGGGAGTTTGCTCGCATGAACAGAATACTGGTTTGCTTGCTGTCAGCCTACAACAGCAGCATTATTACACATGCCCAGTTATCCTGAATACGATGTGTTTTTCTGTCTTTCTCTGAACGCCTCAGTGTACTCTGGATATATGTACAAGAGAGGACCAATAAGCAGTATCCAGTAATCTTCTAAAATATTGATCACATATTATTATGTGTAGGATATGTATTTATGATTTTTATATGCAACTGCATGAACTGTTCATCTTTCCTTTGTGTTTGTGTCTGTAAGAAGGCCATACACAGCAGTTAAACTATACTGCAGTTCCAATGGATTTTATCGGAAAATTTCCTATCTGATATGTTGTGTTTCTGGTAAATCTTCTCTAAATGATAGTTTTGTATTATGATTGTTTCCAGACCCTGTTATGTGGAAAAATGTCTGTTAATTCTCAGACCACTTCCAGAACACAGTGTGGGGAGAGGAGAGCAGTGTGTATTTCACTCTGCTGAACTTCATTGGACTTTATTATCAGCTTTGCCCATTGAGTAGATCAAGGACACGGTTAAAGGGGGGAAGTGGCTTTCTCTCCTCTGTCTGTGACAAGATAACTGGGGTGTTTAACCATCACCTGTTTCAAAGCTTACATTTTCTTTTTTGTGTGACAGGGGCGTTACAGCGCTTTGTAGCTTACATCATTCTCCAGATATATGATTGTGCTTGTTTGTCTAGTTTTGTTTAACTGTGGTCAATAGTGGTCTCTTTATTGGTCACCTTTGCATTACAGTAATGGTGCAACGAAGTGAAATGCCTGTCTTCAAAACATGTTTTTGTGCATTGGTCTCTCTCTGAGTACTGTGAATAGATGAAAAAAAATGCGTAGTAAGTTTTTCTTACAGTATGTTCTTTGATATCAATTGTTCCTATGGAAGTGACTTGAATTTTTACGTAGTCCAAATATGGAAATCAATACAGATAGCACAGCATGTTACCTAATTGCTCTATTGTAAAGTGTTGCAAGGGGAATTGAAAAATGAAAACATTTGAACAGAGTGCCCAGAACATCCCTTGAGTCCAAGCTGTGATTACAGCCATTGACCTACATGGACATGTGTTGATTGGAAAGGAATTCCTGTGGGGGTGGAGCAGTGGTGTAACTAACAGCCCTGGTTATTGCACATACTGCTGCTGAATGCAAACACATAAAGTTTCCCTAAAACAACCACTAAACCTCTCAAAGCGGAAAGGGGGCTGTGTGACCGGCACACCCTGCTGCCTGCCAGTGATGCAACAGAAGCTCATTATAAAAGTGCTCACTGCAATCGGCTGCTCTGTCATCTGCAGGGAAGCATAAAGCTTCATATTGCTTCAATGCACAGCGATGTAAGGTCTGCACATCTTCAGCACCAGCAGCCCCTTTGAGCACGTCAGCTGCCACCACATTCTGAAGACTTGGGTACTTTGTACCCAAAACCATATTGGTATCAAAAATATTCCATACTCCACAACCACTTCATTCTGGTACTTCATACACCACTTCCTACAGATGTTGTCTGTATATACCTTGTAATCTAGCCTTTCTTGGTTCACAATTTTCTAAAACCCATAGTGTCTAAATACCTGGAGAAAGGTGGTCTAGAGCTGATGAGCAAATACATTGATTTAACATAGTGATGGAGAGAGCTCAGGTGGATTCAGCGATAAGGTCACATTAGGATGAAAAGGTGGATGACGGTATTGGGGATATGCACTGGTCACTGCTTCCTCCTCCACTGTACTAGCATTATGTTGCAGAATAAACATTTCCTGCATTGAGATTTGCAGGTTAGTATGATGCCCATGGGAACAAGATCAAGGTATAAAGAGCTGTGTAGTTTTTCCTTTCCTGCTGAGGTGGTTTTCATTCATAATTCACACTGTGCTCAGTGCTGGTGGCGAGTATTTGAATACGCAGTTTTAAGGCATTATCAGACTTGATGGACTCATTCAGCTTAGAATCTGTATAAGTCTTAGCATAAGCTCACCAGCTGTTAAATAATTAAAGTATAAAACATTTTATGTTAAGAACAGGGTTGTCCTTGGGTTTAGAGAAGGCCTAGATGGTGAGGGATTTTTGACTAAACAATCCTCTGCTGTAAATGCTGTATGCTCCAGTTTCCACTTCATCATGCCACATCTTTCGTTCATTCTTCATCATTGTTTTACACACATAAGGACAATGTTTTGAAGTTACCTGTAAGGTAGAGCTGTCTATTACTTGTCTAAATTCAAGTTTAATTGGTGGAAAAAAAAACCCTCAATGGGTCACCAGGCACCGGGTCTCTTGTGTTGAAAGCCCCTGTCTCTTTTCTGTTTCAGTGGGGGTAGGTGTCTGCATACTGACATTCAAAAGAAACTACCTTTGGGTTTATGAGCGACATATACTTGCTGTAATTGCATTTGTGAATTCTTATCTTTATTACTGCATACTTACTGTACAGGGACCATTACTTATGTTTCCTGTCATCTTTGTCTTAACAGAAGCTTTCCTGAATGCCTTTGTCACTGTGAAGTTCATTCCTAAGGGCCTGTTATGCATGTTCAGAGACAGACAGTCTTTGCACTGAATGAGGATGAATGAGGCATCACAGTGAGCTTCACACTCTTAAAGTTATTTGATGTAATTTTGGTTCTGCTCTGCAACTCCACTGCACCCCATATGTGATGTATTGTCTCCTACTACTCGCTGATCTTTGTTGGTTTTTTGCACCTATCCACTGTTTGACTCTGAAACATGACTTTTTAGTTCTCCTCCTTTTGCTAATTTTTAGTTTTCAGTTTTTTCTATTTTGCCATCTTTATGACCCCTTTTAAACCAGCTGTCTCTGTTTTGGTTCAGTCTGAGGCTTGATTATTTTGAAATGCATCTGCCAGAGTGGATCGTAGTGTTGCTGTACAGTAACAGCTATACCCACACAAGCATCCTAACCTGTGTGTGAAAATGAAACACCACACATCATTCATCATTTACAAATGTATCCTCGTAGATATGGGAAACTGCAAACTATAGGCTCACATGCTAACTTCCTCACTAGCCACTGCCACTGAGTTAAATATGCCCCAATATAACGTCAATGCTACCAATGCATTGCAACCGAAATGGTACTCTAATAAAATAGGTAATACATACACAAAAAAATGAAACGCATAGCTGCCAAGGACATTTTTTCACTTGATGACAAAGCTTAGAACTGTATATAACATATAAGGAAGCAAACTGAGCTGCTGAAACCAGACATTTTGGACAGTGTCCTACAGGGCCAACATGATTTCTTTGAGGAGTTGAATCTGGCATGGTATTTCCATCAAAGGGATTTGTAAGGCCAGCTCTAAATGTTAGCTACTTTAATGAAATGAACACATTCAATGAATCTATGTAAAGCAGCAAAATCTGAAGGCAAAACAGCTTAATGAGGAAACAAATCGGTATTTTCTTCTTAAAATGATCCCAGTGTGTTTTTAGGGAAGAATGGCTTTAATGCAAGAGTTGAGATGTTTCACCGGTACTGTGTAGCAGATGAAATTTGCTTATTGGTGTAAGGCTCTGGCTGCTACTGGCTAACTTTCACCCCTGCCGTCATCTGCAGTGCTTTGCTGCCCATCTAGAGTACAAAGGTCTAATTCCCTGGATACATTTCTGCTCTGTAACTTGAGCATGGTTTCACTGAGAATAAGTGAAGGGTCTTTTGGTTTCTGTGTTTTGAACTGTGAGTTATGAGCACTCCTGAGTAGATAAGCAATGAGGTAAACAAACATTAATGCCAGTGATGACAGTAATTATGTATGAGTAACCCAACATGGAACAAAGCTTATGGTGGAATGAAGCCTGAATGAGACCCTTGTCCCCATAGGCCTATTTTTGTGTGGTTAGGAACTAGTAATCTGGATCTGAGGGTCTGGTTCAGGTTACAGACAGAGTCAACTTGGACATAGAGTTGGATTGCAGATATAGTTTTTTCATCAAGATCTCTGAGGGTGGATTCTTCCAAGTATTAGACTGGGATATTTTGAGGTAGAACCATTCTATATGACTTTATGTTGTAGGAGTAAAATGGTAACATTGTGGTTTCCAGGCCAGGAATAGAAAGTTTGAAATGTTTGTTGTCTTGGTTATGGAACCTCCAAGATCTTCCATCCTAAAATAATAGATATTCCTGGTCAGTTTTGAGCAGCAGCTAATCTGATTTTTTTGTGAGTTGTACTGTAGGTGGCATTCAATGGTGAGAATAGGTCTGTCATTTTTGAACAGTGCATAGTGATGGTATTTCTACTAGCATTGTGCAACACTGTTGAAAAACTGTTTAATGCCTCTTATGACACATTTTTAATGCCTAGATTAGGCAGTGATTGTTGTCCTCAAACACTTGCTGTGCCTTTTGTGTTCTGCAGAGCAGTTAGTGCATTGAACCACAGGAGCCCTGTAAAGGTTTGTTCCTAACAGGATGACATAGAGGTGGACGCTTTGCTGTCCAGCCAAACCAGCCGATGACATTGTACCCCGAGCTCACAGCAGGCCGGATCTGTCAAGCATCTATGCCTAGTTAGTGATGAATGACATGTCTAGACTGAGTCTTTGTACTCAAAATGTGTGTTTCAGCCATTTACAGCCTGCCTTTCTGTGCTGTGGATGTCAGGCACAGACACACAGTATCTGTACAGTGTCAATAACCAACCATTATGGGCAGCTAGAGTCGGGGAGGCTGCAGATGTGCTGAATGCTGAGTAGAAGATGAAAATGGAAGCAAAAGCGTGTTTGTGTGTGTGTGTGTGTGTGTTTGCAGTGGTCAGAGTTCAGCCAGCTCACCGCAGCTGAGCAGCAGAGGGAAGGGTTTAGCTCAGCATATCTCTGCTGTGGATCTCAGGCACCCAGGTCCCTGCTGAAGAACTGCAGCACTGGAGACACACTTCGAGAGAAAGCATGGCTTTAGTCTGCCTTCCGCCCAGTAGCCTGTATGATCTATGCTTTGCACACCTGAATTATCACAGATGGTGGTGATTTTTTAGTCACTAATGTGCTATACATAGAGTAGTATAGGAAAATGAGCTCTCAGTATGGCTGTCTCATGACCTGACAGGTTGGCAAGGTAATTTGTTCTTGATGGGATCATTCACTATTCACGATTGCAGAATATATTTTAGCATGCCCTAATGCCTCACTTCTTTTATTATTCCTCTGTTGATTTGCAGGCAACCCTTTGTATTTGATCCTGTCTTGCATTTAGTTTTCAAAAGCCATTTGGATTTCTGCATAATTATTGATTGTAAAATGAAGATTGGATGGAAGATGTGATGTCAGACAACTTCAAAGAGAGCTGTGAAAGGACTCCTGAGACATGACAAATTTATCAGTCCTTTTTGTCCCATCTTCTATTAACACAGCAGAAGCCAAAGGTATAGTGAACAGTAAGACACAGACAAGGCACTACATTATAAATGCAGACTTTGAATGACCTCTAAGGAAGGCCATTTGCAGACCCTTTCATAATCACATCACTTCTGTCTCCTCACAGTCCCAAACCTCCACCCCCTGATGGGGTCAAATCCAACCCCTCCAAGCGCCACCGAGATCGGATGAACGGGGAACTGGACAAACTGACCAGCCTTCTGCCCTTTTCGGAGGACGTTCGAGCCCGACTGGATAAGCTGTCTGTGCTGCGGCTCAGTGTTGGATACTTCAAGGTGAAAAGCTTCTTTAATGGTAAGTTCTGCTCAGTCGCCATGGTAGTCTGCCATGCAAGGAGGGGAATGAGTGTCCCTGTAATAAAAGCAAAAAAAATGCTCATTAAAAATTGATGAAGAGGACGAGGAAGCTCAGTGTGCAGGGGGTTGTAGTTTGGCAGAATAAGGTGATTGTGCCACAGTCACCTGTTACACAGAAATAAAAACCCAAGCCCTGAATCTGCACCACAAGCCACTATGCATGGCAGTGTTGGTGTTTATCCCACACTGTAAGTTTCTGATATGTGAGACACCTGTGGAGAAGCTAGACACTGATATGGTTTTGAGGAGTGATTCTTTAGTTTTCCTGTTTTAGATGATTGTGTAAAGGGAGATTTCTGTCCCCTGCCATTGCGGTAGACACCCTGGAATGAGTGCTGTGGTGGCTTTCATGGTGGAAGTATGCAGCTGGCTAGGGTCTGGTTGAGTGTGAGATGTAGTGTTTTATTTCACAGTGCTCAGTGGACGTCAGCATATCACCTAACATGTTTATGTGTTGTTTTAAGTTAGTGTTGCGTTTTCAATTTTAAAAAATAAAGGGTTTCCAGAGAGGCTTTGTGCACTTGTCATTTCTTATTTCTGGAGCGCTGTGCAGGTCTTCTTGGGCTGCTTGATGCATCTTTGGTTGATAATGACAAACCCTCTGACGTTCAACAGCAAAGTGTGAATTCAGCTAATATGCTGTCAGCCTGGAGTGAGACAAACCGAGTATTGCAACCCTACCAGTTTATAGATGTGTGAGGAAATTGTGGGTGTAAATAGCATCACTTCTAGATGTAGGAATGAGGAAACTGGGGGACCAAGCAGGCATCTTCTCTCTCTCTTTGGGGGACCAAGTAGGCTGTGGCCCCAAATACAAGCAGCACGATGGTGAGGCTGACAGTGAGCCGGCTGTGATCCCCACAGAGACAGGCTCAGAGCTGTTTCTGGCTCTAGGGTGTTTTACGACTGTAGGGTGTTTCTGGCTCTAGGGTGTTTTCGGGCATTATAGGTCATTTCTGGTCTTTGTCTTTTTTGGAGAAAAAAATATGTGG
Source organism: Megalops atlanticus (assembly GCA_019176425.1). Lineage (NCBI taxonomy): Eukaryota > Metazoa > Chordata > Actinopteri > Elopiformes > Megalopidae > Megalops > Megalops atlanticus. The sequence goes on from CM032886.1 coordinate 37,935, forward strand.
TTCAACATGACTCATGAAATAATGATTTATTTTTTAAAAAGGGGGCATGGGTCACCATATGAACTATATCAAATTAAACAGCTTTGGAGTAAAGTAACAGTCTGTATTTTCCCAACACGGTCTTCATAAACACGCTGTTTTCCTTTTTTATTTGTATTGTTGATTCACAGAATTTGCCCCTGGTAGACAGCGGGCGACAGATCAGATTGATAGATTTGAATGTGGTGTTTGAATGCACCCTGGCTTAGAGGCCCTCTGCTTGCCCTGCGCAAGCCTGATGGCACGGAGCAAGAAAACGTGGTCGAATGTGTTTGAACTTGCCCTATGGGGAGGATTAGGCATTCAGGAATAGTCATAATGCACATAGGTGAGCTGACAGGTACAGAGACCAAGTCATTAAATACTGAGACACTGGTGTAAGACTGAGGGCGGTCTGTCCTCATGCACCAGATGATGCCATCTGATCCATCATCAGTCATTTATTTTCTTGTCGTGTGGGCTGGCGTGTGGTTTTAATTGCTTTGTTTTATTACAGTTTGACAATTGGATTGACCTTCAGGTTAGACTTAAAATTACTATTATTAAGCAATTATTATTAAGTGTTCCTTGTATACATGCTTATTTTGTATTGTTACATTTTTACGTAATACTTAATACTCAAAGTGCACATTTTTATGTAATGAGGTGGGTCATTGTGTTCTTCTCTATTGTTTATTTTGTTTTGTTATCCTTGCCAAAGTACTTCTCATTTCACACTTTTCTTACATTGGCAGTTTTGTAGTCTCACAGACATTGGTTTATCAGTTCCATATCTCTTGCATATCTTAAAACCTCACATTCTGTTCTGGGGTCTGCTGAGGAAAAGAAGTTTTTTTCAAACCTTTCAATTGTTTATTTTGACCTGGCAGTAGTCACCCATTCATAAAAAGTGACCTTGACTGGAAAAATCACCCTGGAATGAATCAGAACTGCACTCCACTACAGTAATCATGGCTGAAAAAGAAGGCTGTAACTAACAGTGACATTGCTGTCAGTTTGATTTATGATGTCTACAGCCCCAACTTTTTTGTTGGTGGCCTTAATTTTCTGTAAAGTAAATTGTTAGAAAAGAGAATTATGTAACTTGTTTGTTCTGTATGTCAAGAAGGGAAAACAAGTATATGACTTATGCTAAAATTAATATTGTGCAAGTGTTTTTTCTCCAAGAAAAATGAGTAGAGCTATCAAGGCTCCATCTATTGTGCAGGTGATGGTAAAGCTTGACAGGGCAGTAGAGCACAGCTGGCAGCAGCAGAGCTGAATGAGGCGGCACAGTGATGTCGGATGTGATCCTACATCCTACACGATTGTATACGTTCCTGTGTCTTTCACTGGCAGAGCATGTCTCTGTGCTTCAGGCCAGATGCAGAATCCATTCAGCTGTCTCTCCTCAGGAAACCCCCCAGGCCAGACAGGAGAGTGAATGGAAGTGTGGGCGTTACACAGAGGAAGGAGACACACAGCGGCCGGGTCAGCCAGTCGCACTGAGACTTCCCTTCCCTCAGAGGAACTGGGCACGCATTGTTTGGACCGCTATCAGAGGAGCATTTTCCCCTCTTCATTTGATGTTGTTTCTTGATTGAGCTTCCAATGGTTAAAAGGGTCCTTTGTTCTTCTGGGTCTGGGGCATAATTAGCCAGGCTGTGAGTTTGTCCTGGGGTTGCCCCTGCCAGCCACTCTGCCCCAGACCAAATTTCCTCATATTGTTCTCCACATGACCGAAATAGCAGCAATTAGAAGCTGCAGGTGAGCTGGCAGCCTATTCTGGCCCTGAGCTTTCAGGGACCTTTGTTGCAGGGAGCACATGTTGTTCACAGGAAAAAAGGATAGAAGATGTTTGCATGTTTACCACTCAGTAGAGCTGTGAAAGTGTACAAGTAGAGAGACAAGGTTCCTAAGTAAAGGTTGCATGGGAGATGGCCATACGTGCAGATGTATTGATGCGGTAAAGCAGAAATGATCAACCACACCCCACTGCAGCTTCAGCCACATCTCAGGAAACATTCAGTTGGAAACTGCTGTATAAGAACTGTGTGATTTCAAAATTACTGTTTCAGCAGTACAGAAATTTGGAGGGTTTTATGTGATACCTGAAATAAGCTGTCCTCCTGCACATTTTGCATTGTGCATTACCCTATTTCTGCCTCACTGAGAAAGGATCCTGTGAAGTAATGACTGGAAGTGATGGCAGTGTACTTATTGCATCAGCTTTGTCTTGGACTGTGTGGGTGGGTGGGAGTAAGTTTAAACAGATTCTAAAAATGTGTGTTTGAAGGAAAGAGAAAAACAGAAGTGCCTTGCATATTGAGAAATACATATGAAGAATTTGGTATGTTAGATTTGTTTTTTGGCACTCTACTTGTCGTGACCATCCTGTGTGTTTGAGGTGTGACAGCACTTTTAATTTCTCACATTCCTGACATGACAATGAAATCACACAGCTGTGTGACAGGATCACTTCCTTTTTTCTGACCTGTTTGTCACCAATGATGGATCCATGGTGAAATCCACACCCACCCACTCCTTGTTTCATCTGAAACCTCATGCCTCTCCCTCTCTCACATCTCATTGAAGTCCAGGTTCATGATGTAAGTCCACTGATCCAGTATGGAGAAACAAAACAGAGAATGCCATTTACAGTAGCAAACACCCCTGTCCACCTGTTTCTTGCTGTAAACAGGTGCAGGTCTTCCCTCAGCCTGCTTTGTATGCTGAATTCCCTAAAATGCTAAACTCTGAGATGCTTTATAATGGGCAGTGATGCTCTGCGTTTCTTTTTTTTGCTGCAGCGGTGCATCTGAGGGAAGGTGGGGTGAGAGAGTGCCTGGGGCAGCTCCCATTCTGCCACACAAACCCTGCATTGCTAATACTGACAACAAAGTTATTCTATGGAACTAACAGCCAGTACTCGCATTAGCTGTTAAATCAAGAATCAATGCAAATTCATAGTTTTTGTGTGTGTGCGTGTGTGTGTGTGTAGCAGGGCAGTGTGTGTGTGTGTGTGTGTTTAGCAGGGCAGTGTGTGTGTGTGTGTGTGTGTGTGTGTATAGCAGGGCTGTGTGTGTGTATGTGTAGCAGGGCAGTGTGTGCGTGTGCGTGTGTGTGTGTTTAGCAGGGCAGTGTGTGTGTGTGTGTGTGTGTGTGTGTGTGTGTGTGTGTAGCAGGGCTGTGTGTGTGTGTGTGTAGCAGGGCAGTGTGTGCATGTGTGTGTGTGTGTGTTTAGCAGGGCAGTGTGTGTGTGTGTGTGTGTGTTTAGCAGGGCTGTGTGTGTGTGTGTGTGTGTGTGTGTGTGTGTGTGTGTGTGTGTGTGTGTGTGTGTGTGTGTGTGTGTGTGGCAGGGCTGTGTATGTGTATGTGTAGCAGGGCAGTGTGTGTGTGTGTGTGTGTGTGTGTAGTTTAGCAGGGCAGTGTGTGTGTGTGTGTGTTTAGCAGGGCAGTGTGCGTGTGTGTGTGTTTAGCAGGGCAGTGTGTGCGGGTGTGTGTTTTTAGCAGGGCAGTGTGTGTGTGTGTGTGTGTGTATGTATAGCAGGGCTGTGTGTGTGTATGTGTAGCAGGGCAGTGTGTGCGTGTGTGTGTGTTGGGAGAATGTATAGCAGGGCTGTGTGTGTGTATGTGTAGCAGGGCAGTGTGTGTGTGTGTGTGTGTGTGTGTGTGTGTGTGTGTGTGTGTGTTTAGCAGGGCAGTGTGTGTGTGTGTGTTTAGCAGGGCAGTGTGTGTGTGTGTGTGTGTGTGTGTGTGTGTGTGTGTGTGTGTGTTTAGCAGGGCAGTGTGTGTGTGTGTGTGTTTAGCAGGGCAGTGTGCGTGTGTGTGTGTTTAGCAGGGCAGTGTGTGTGTGTGTGTGTGTGTGTGTGTGTGTGTTAGCAGGGCAGTGTGCGTGTGTGTGTGTTTAGCAGGGCAGTGTGTGTGTGTGTGTGTGTGTGTGTGTGTGTTGTGTGTGTTTTAGCAGGGCAGTGTGTCTTTGTGAGGGTAGAGCATTCTCCGAGGCAGTGGCAGCAGATGGATGGGGCCAAACACAGGGTGGAATGATGTTACCCATGTCAGTTGGGTGAGCTGGCTGAAAGCAGCAGTCCTTGTGGGGCTGTTTATCACCCCCTATGGGATTCTGTACACAACCAGCACCCAAAAGCAGCTGCTGAAACTCCACTGCCTCACGCCTCTGTGGGCTCTCAGTGAGGGGAGAGGCGCTTCTGTGTGTGGACACTTTTGTCACCATAACCCATGTTGGTTATAAATAATGTTGCCAAAACTAATCATTGTTGTAACATGAATCATTTTTGCTAGCTGGCTAGTGAAACAATGCTTCCACATGATTGTGAATAAGGTGCAAGTTACATACATACATACATTTCCATATGTTCATTGACTGTTGTTTTTTAGCATTCATTTTGTGATATTTCAAATTTTTTACTTGTGAATGTTGTTCTGTTACAGGAGGTACCTGCTCCTCAGCTGTCTTTTCTGACTTTTTAAAATATTGATTAAAAATAAATATTATTGTGAAAAGTTTTTGGTTATGAAGTTTACATTCCTGGGAACTGGGCATTTGTTTGTGCGATACATTGTATGTGCTCTCAATATTAACCTCCACAGTGATCTGTTCTGGCAGTAACTGGAAGGTCAATGGCTGACTGAGAAAAGAGAGCTACATCTAGTCATTTGGTTGACACCTTACGAGCACCATGAAATCCAATGGCAGAGTAAAGTCAACATTTCATTTATTTTAATAAAATCTACTGCCCCTATGATCATTCAGCTAGGAAAAGGCACTTTGAAATTTGAGTACATGCATTGAAAAAGAGAGAGCTGACTTTTGCCAGAACTATGGATGAATACAGCGTGGATGCTGCAGTGTTGTGATGTGATGGCCTTTGGCTAGAAAAATTTCTTTCACATTCTTTCTTTTCAAATGTTAACCTTCTCACATGGCTACATGTGTTTAGGGATCTTAATTTAAAGATCTTGATTTAACCAGTCTTTTGTACAGTTGATGTCCCCAGTTCAGGTCATAGCGGTAGATGTCTGAGTAGATGTCTGAGATTGCCTACTTAATCCTAGAGTGTCTGGACCTCTGTAATGGGCAAGTGAGTACTATCAGAGTTGAGTGACATGCTATGGCAGGAGTGTGGAGGAGATGCAGACAGAGGAGCACTTTCCTTTGATGGTGACCTTTGGCCTTCTCCAGGTTTTAGCCAGAGGGGCTGTAGCGAAGGGAGAGAGCAGTCACCCCACCCGGCCTCGAAGTGCTCTCTCCCTTCGCTACAGGGGCACTTCAAGCCTTTGAGGTTTTCTTAATTACACTTTGAGTGCTGTGCTTTATCTGTGGGATCTGTGGCTTCTTGGTATCAAAAGAAGCTTCTTGTCATGAAAAGAGGCAGGGGCATTTGCTCCGTATGAAACAAAACTGGGAAAGCTGGTTGTTATGGTTTTAGTTTAAGCTATTACGATGCAGGAAGTCATTATAATATAAGGCATGGCTGTATGTATGCCTTTGGAAGTGCTGTCAGTCTGTCAGCATAAATCCACAGCACGCATGTACACCACAGTTCTTTACAAGGCTGCAAGGGGGGTTACAGGGTGGGGTTACCAATGAAAACCACATGTCTCAGGCTATTAACTACATGTAGCCTTGTCTTTGAATGTAATGGAATATGTGGGTGTATGATCCCTTGCCTGGCTCCTTAGCCCCTTAACCCGCCTGGTGTGGAAAGGAGGCCCCCCCGCTGGGCAGGGAGGGGAACCTATCTGTGTGTCAATGGGTCAAATGCAGTGCCTCATCATGGCCTTGCTGTCGTAGGTGCTGGACTTCTGGGCTTTCCTAATTATAGTACCACTCATTGGTCCTGCATTTTAAGACCTTTTTCAACTCTTGCTGTCACTGTGAGCTCTTTTCACATCATTTTGGATGGGTGACAACCTTAAGAATTCTCTTCTGTAAACTAAGGTTTTCCTTCTTTTTTAAATTTTCCCCCTGTAGTCTTTCAAAGTAATGATATTAAGCTTCTACTTTGGGGGGGGGGACTCTGCTGCATTTCAGAGGGAGGTAAATCAGTCAATTGGAGCAAATTTATTTAAATTGGTGGGTTTCAAGTGTATATTACAATAAATTCAGGAAAGTAAGAACAGCCTGGGTCAGTGAGTATGCACAGAGATATGAAACGGCTCCAGTCATACACAGGCAGTACCAGTGTGAGCTTGTGCCAGCATTTGAGCACTAAGAACAGGCTTAGAGCTGACTGTGTTACAGCACCATTCCCCGCCAGCACAGGTGGCCTGACACTGGAGATGAATGAGCAGGACATTTTGGCACTCTGCTTTGCTAGAGCCTTTGGTCTGTGACAGTAGAAATCATTGCATGTTATCTCCATCATTTTCCCTGAGGCCGGCGCTCCAAATCAAGCTAAATCATAGACAATGTTTAGGACAAACGTGGGGGCAGTCCCTGACCGGCATGGTGCCACCGCACCTTTAACACCTTTTCCTGGCCTTTTCTTCTCTTGTGCAGTGTAGTCTGACTTATGTCACAGACTGAGTGGAACGTGTGGTGCGATCCCAGGCCGTGGTGTTTGGCCTTGCAGGAGTAGGGCTATGTCAACTTGTGGTGGAACAGGCAGGGAAGGCAACTGGCCAGGAAGGGGTCTTCATCCCAGTTTTCAAATTTATCTAATTTACAGGCTGGATGACTTTTGAGCGGTTAGGATTAGGGTCAAGGTTAGGGTCATGGTTAAGGTCATGTTCAGGGTTAGGGTCAGGGTTAGAATTTCCTCCATGGTTTTGCTTATCAAACTGGACTTTGAACTTATAAAGCATGAACACTGGCAAAGACTACATTCACCACAGTACACCAATCTCTTCTGCATACTCTCTATAAATGTCAATATAATCAAATTAGTTTGATGATCTACCGAGAAGCACAACAGAACATCCCATTTGTCTAATGAAAAAAAAAAAAGTTTGTCTGTGTCTCTTATTTATTTATTTTTGGGCCTAGAGAAGAAGGATGTTTATATAACATGTGAAGAAACAGCAAACCAAGCTCCTGTACAACAATGGAGTCTAATTCAGAGTGCTCTTGTCATGGCATTTGCTCCACACTTGTGGAGAGAGCTTCAGCTAGCATGGCTCTCCAGGACTAATGGCACAGGCCCCAGAGTCAAAACAGCAGGCCACTCATGTGACGACAAGCCCAGGTCTCTGATAAAGAGCCAGTACACTCCAAAACAAACAAAACGGCTGAAGGAGTAGCTCTTTAATTAATTTTGTTGGATTTTATAGTAAGTTCACAGGCCTGAAATGCCAACATGTGCAGTTCAGTAACAGTTCTGAAATTCCATGTCGGTGTTTAAGTGCTCGGAAGATTGAATGTGACATTATGACGTAACACTTGTTCATTTATAACACGCATAGGCATTCCTCTGGCTACACATTTATGGGTCATGGTGGAAAAAAGTTACACTTCTTTTCAAGTTTATCAAAAACATCCACTCATCTGTTTCCTGTTATGACTAATTTTGAAATGTCGGGTTGTAGCTCAGCCTCCAAGGCTATAATTAAATATGTACCGTGCAGTATTCCCCACACAATGGTACAGTGCTGTGTTTCTGTGAGTTTCAAGTCCATTTTCATTTGAAAGATGTTTCATTGAGTGGTTCATTGCCACCTCTCACATCACATCCCTACATGAACTAGTTGTAGTGTAGCTACTGAGCATGCAGAAGCACGTCGACTCACTGCGCCACCGTCTGCTGTGCGGAATTAAGAGTGTGTGATGCAGTGTGGATTCAGGCTTCCTGTATGTGGCAGATACAAGACATGCAGGCAGAGCTGTGCCCTTTCTGTGTGTCCACACATCAGTGAAGGACTTTTTACTTTTAAATCTCTGTTTTTAGCATTGGATTTAGCAAGAATTGCATGTTTTTGGGAATAAAGAAAACCTACTACAACAAACAAAAACATTTTCAAAAAACAAAAATGCAATTGCTGAGACCCTCCCGCTGTCAAGTGGAGATGAGAAGTAGCCCTGAATGTGAAGGAGGAGAGGCCACATCATAGGACCTGTTTCCTGCTTATGAAAGAACATCAGCTGCCAGATACCCATCCCTGCAGACCTGAAAGGTTCGGAATCCTCAGCCAGTGCAGATGCTCTTCTGTTTCTCACTCACTCTCTCTCTTTCCTTTTCACTCAGTCCCTTTGCTTCCCCCCCTTCCTCTCTGCTTACAGCAAGGTGGGAGGGTGACCCTCAGCTTGGCTCTGCTATGGGTCACCCGGCTCCACACCTTCTCCCTCCAGCCAATCATGAAACAGTGTCTCAGTTACAGCACTCGCCATGAGCAGAGACTCAGTGCAGTGAGGGAAGAGTGGCTCTCCAGCCACAGGGTCACTGTTCCCTCATCAGTCTAATTAAACGAGAGGAAGAATTCAGGTTACTAGCCAGAAGCATGGGGTGGACAGCAGGGCTGGTTAGTATAAATTCCCAATAACATGATAACCTCCTGGACCTATATGCAATCAGAATTTTATTGTAAATATAAGTTATATATATAAATTGTGTATGTGTAAATATTCATTATGAATATATTTTCTGTTATATTTCTTGCAGATGTTTGAACACCATAAAATATATGTTGAGCTTCAGGCCATGAATAATCTACTTTTGGATTTATGCTGACATTTTTGCTATTTTAAAAATTCCATCTAAAATGAACTGTTGACTCACGCTCTTCTTCTCATGCTTATTCCAGCATAGTGGATTGCCTGCCAGGTAAAAAAGAGCATACTAGAAAAAAAACAATATTTTATCATACACCAAACTGAACAAACTTTAATGCACATAGTTTTCAACCTATCCTGAATTTCAAAGAATGTGTTAAATAAATAAAATGTAAATGTGTTGATATAAGTACTGTTCATAAGTCAGCCAACCAACATTTTTATGTAAATATGAAAATTACAGGTTTCATTCATGGATGGGTCAATCAGTCACAGATTTAGTGTTGGAGGAGAGTAGGTCTTAGCCAAGTAATGCTCTTAATTTAACACAATCCAATTACAGTTTTTTTTGATTGCCAAGACACATTTCTTAAACTTATGCTCCATTTCCCAAAACTCTAAACGCTAATGCGTAACTGCACACTCATCTTCACAAACTTCAAACTTCCATGTCAAAACCAAACTCTCCACTCAAAACCATGTAATCTCACATCTAAACCAAACTTTGCCTTCAGACATCACACAAAAGCCATCAAATACACATACACTACAAACAGCCATTACACACTGGTGAGATCAATTCAGAACACTACCGTAAAAACCCTGCTACTGCAATGAATAATGGCACTTATGGTTTTCCCCCAGAACAACCTCTTTACATGATGAACACAATATAAAGACACAACACATGTATACATTTTCAAAATTTTTAATTCCTCAATGTACTGTAGTAAAAACCTGAGTTGAAACTGAGTGAAAAAGTAAATGTACAATGGAAAAAAAAAAAACAGTTTGTACATAAAAAAAGAATTCAAATTTATTCTGCCTCAGCATCCCGTCTCTGGTCTGGGTCAGGCCAGAGATTCTCATCAACATCACAGGCAATATTAGCCCTAGCCAGGCAGCGGGGAAAAAACCCCTTGTATGCCTTATCCACCCCTGGCAAACCTCAGCCGTGATATCTAAACAAGCTTCCTCCACGGCCTGGAGGAGGTGAACACGGATGTAGGGGGTCTCGGTCATAGACCTTCCACCGCCATGCCAAAAAAAACTCCTCTATGGGGCTTGGGAAGGGAGAATATGCAGGTAGAAAGATGTTGCTGAATCTTGGGTTGTTCATGAACCAGTCACGCCCTAGAGCAGCCCGGTGGAAACTGACATTGTCCCAAATGTAGCATGGCTGCTGTGGTTGTGCTGGCTCCCTCTGGTCTAGTCGGTATACGTGATGTCACAGACCATCGAGGAAAGCCAGCAGGTGCATGGTGTTGTTTGGACCATGGTGGCATGGTGGTGGAGGACCCCGGTGGCTGATGGTGGCACACATTCCCTCTTCGCTGGCCAGGGACATTCACAATGGCCCGGTGGCCAGTTATGTTCCTCTCCCTTCTCCTCCTTTTGGTAAGATTAAATTCTGCTTCATCAACAAAGATGAGTTTGTGAGCAGTGTCTCTGGCATCAATATCAAAGATTATCTACAAAAGAGATGAAACACAGTACAGTAAATGACTACTCTGAAAGACATTGCTATGGTACACAAAAGTAGGCTATTATATAGCCTGTACTACAGTATATACTGCTGTAATACATAACTGTACTCAAATACTTGATACAGTATAAAAAACCATACTAGTGTCCTCTTTTTCTACCTTCAGGTCTTTGTGGATCCATTGTTCCAAAACGATTGAACTGACCCATGGCCCTTTTATCTATCTATCCTTAGGGTCTGATTGGTGTGTGAACAATTTTGACTCTGAGTGTTTCCAGGGGAACCGGGGAAATGTGTGTTAATTGGGTTCCAGCTGTGATGACTTGAGTTAATGATATTGCCAGTGCTTTCTAAATGAGCACATGGTGCAGCCGGTGATATATGAAGTGATTTGTGAGTAGAGTTTTTCACAAAAAGTTCAACAAATCTGAATCATGTGTGAAACAGGGGAATAGTGTCTATAGTTTTGGGAAATGGGTCTGTCTTTTGGTAGATGGTGTCATGGTTCGGGATGTTTAGTGAATAGAGCCAGTTATAGTGTGTAAGAGATCAAGAAAAACTGTAAAAAAGTGTTGTCAAAAGTGAATAAAAGTATAACAATTTTCACATTATTGGTGTAATATTTTTGTGAATGTGATGTTTGTATGTGTGAGAGATATTTGTGTGTATATGATGTTTGTGTGTATGATATTTGTTTGTGTGTGTGTGTGTATGTGGGATACTTGTGTGTGTGTGTATGTGTGTGTGGGATACTTGTGTGTGTGTGTATGTGTGTGTGGGATATTTGTGTGTGTGTGGGGGGATATTTGTGTGTGTGTGTGTGTGTGTGTGTGTGTGTGTGCTCCCAGCTGCTGAGTGAAACGTGTTATTGGGTTTAGTTTGTAGTAGTGGGTAAGCTGGAGGGTTTTCTGGTTCTATTTCTGGCCTTTCAGTCATTCAGAGAAAGATGGCAGACTGTCATGGGTCTGTCCCTGTGCTGTGCAGTGTGAACTGGCTGACTGCAGTTGCAGGGGTGTGGAACTGTTGTGTTTTATAGCCATGGACGTGATTTTGTGGTTCAGGGGAGGAAAAAGCTGTTTCCTGGCAATTTGTCACACTGGAGCTCAGTTTGGGTTGCAATGCATGAGGTTTGATTAGGAGCCATATGAAGTGTTTCAGTGCAGATGTGTAATGTGCTTTCCAGTCTGGCTGTGCACCAGCTCTTTCAATAGAGAACTCTCATTCAAATGTGTAAACAGACGTATGGCAAAGTCATTGAATTTCAGGGTTCTACCAGCTGATGCTTCCCACCTGCCTCACTTGTTCATTCTCCATGGTTCCACTATTTGCCTGTTCCATTGCTGTATCTCAGGAGGACCTGGACCACAGTGCAGTCTTCTTTCTTGTTCAAACTGCTATGTGGAATACCTTCACTGATTACAACACTGAGCTGTACAAGGCCAGGGAAGGGATTGTTTCTGTCATCACTAATGAACATCAATGACTGAATTTATCCATGGGAATTATGACTGACCGTTTTCAACTCTGTTCAGGGTCAGTCATTTAAAATCAGGGCTGTATCTGCAATATGAAAAGGGAACTGGGATATAACAGTAAAAATCTATGCCTTTTGTCCTTTAACATATCCTGTCCTAATCTTGTTATCCTAATTTAATTATTTTTTACCTTACTAATGGCCTGAAAGTGGAATCTGATATCTACCATAACAGACCAGATTTCTGTACATTTTGGCCATCAAGTAAAAGCTAAAATTAATCTGAATAAAGATTAAAAATGTAATGGAGGGGTAAAGGAAGAGATTAACTAGATATTTATCTACCACTAAGTGGAAACAACTGAGAAGGTTGGTCTGCAGACATAGACCTTTCTCACTAGCATGAAAAAGATCAAAAATCAAAAGTTAGCTGCTGAGGAAATTTTAAACTCAAACCAAACAATGTTTTCAAGAGAGCAGGGTGTGAACCAGGCTTGAGGATGAAAAAAAAAAGAAAAAACATGGAAAGAACAATATCTACATTGTGAGGAGAAACAGATCGGACCCAGAATGTCTTTCACGTGCTTGGGAGGACCGTTTGCTTTGGCCTCTGCAAGCATTTCCTCTGTGGTCATAATGGACACCCTGCACTGCACTGCCTTCCTGTCTGCATTTTACTTTCTCTCAGACAAACGGCCTGTTCAGGGCTCTTTTATCCAAGCTGTGAAGCACACAGGAAGAGATACGCTCTCCTTGCCTTTGGCAGGGCTGGCTCCCCTGGGAGGCAGGCTTTGCGTGAGAGCTGGTCTGAGGGTCTCTCAGAGCCAGGACTGCTCAAGGTCTCCAGTATCAGTTGATCCTTTTGCCCCCAGCACACAGTGCCCTTGTGTAGCAATTTGTTTTGGGTGAGGGTCAGAATCAGGGGGCCTGAAGTGGTGGGGCAGCAGCACTGAGGTCAGAGTCTGAGAGCCGGTTACCCCTCTGTCACCCACAGCAGCTTTGGCAGGCAACTGAGAGGAAGGAACGTCGTGCATATATTTCGTGACTCCGCAGTTACAGAAGGCATTCCGTCCACGAAAGCAAAGGCTGCTTGAACTTTCGTAGCCATCGGTGTTTTGCTGTTGTGGAAGGAATGCCTTCCGTCAGTTACAGAAGGCATTCCGTCCATGAAAGCAAAGGCTGCTTGAACTTTCGTAGCCATCGGTGTTTTGCTTTCGTAGACAGAATGCCTTCTGTGCTACGAAACGCATAAATTCATTATGAAACATGTAACACTGTAACGCATTTTGCCCACGAAAAACACAAACGTGTTAGCACTGTGTCCACGAAATATTGATGTCTACGAAAGTTCAGCCTTTGCTTTGGTGGACGGAATGCCTTCTGTAACTGCGGAGTCACGAAATATATTGTGCTGAATCCTTTTTGTGCACATCATACTTTCAGTAATATAGCACAACAGTTAAGTGGACAAAATGAACATTCGATGGCAGGGAATGATGATAGTATAGCGCATTCTGCATTTCGTGCCACAAAAACATAAATGCTGGCCTAGGACATCTGTTACGTGGACAGCATTACTTTTGTGTACAAAATGAGTTTCTTTTGTCCACATAGTGCGAAGTGCATTCCGCCTTTTGCCCACAAAATGAAAAGCACAACGGTCAATTCAGTGCACGAAAGGAATTATCCTTTTTGTTTTCTGTGCACGAAAGTATGTGCTCTTTTCAATATTTCGTGGACACAATGCTAACGCATTTGTGTTTTTCGTGGACAAAAGGCGTTACGGTGTTATATGCTTTCGTAACGAATTTATGTGTTTCGTAGCACAGAAGCATCCGTTTCGTAGCACAGAAGGCATTCTGTCCACGAATAAAGGTCTGTTACATCTGGCGCCCCATAGTAAAGGAGCAGTGTGTAAAAGTAAGACATTAAGAAGTGTATTTTGGTCAGGTGTGTGTGTCTCCTCCAAGTCTAGCAGAAAGGGTTAAGAGCCTCTTCATTGTGTGTAGTGATTACACAACCCTGCCATTGTTTTCATGTTTTTGCCGTGGGCGAGATGGGCCTGTACGAGCAGTTTCCCTACATGTCTGTGCTGCAGCGTTTCATCTCCATGCTCTGCAGTCTGTCTCCATGCACTACACACTGGCATTTCCACGCACTACACACTGGCGTCGCCATGCACTACACACTGGCATCTCCGTGCGCTACACACCACCATCTCTGTGCATTACACACTGGCATTTCCATGCACTACACACTGGCATCTCCATGTGCTACATACCACCATCTGTGTGCGCTACACACTGGCATTCCCGTGCACTACACACTGGCATCTCCGTGCAATACACACTGGCATCTCCATGTGCTACACACTGGCGTGTCCATGCGTTACTCGTTTGTGTCTCCATGCACTACACATCGGCATCTCCGTGTGCTACACACTAGCATCTCTGTGCGCTACACACTGGTGTCCCCATGTGCTATACGCTGGTGTCTCCATGTGCTACACGCTGGTGTCTCCATGTGCTACACGATGGTGTCCCCATGTGCTACACGCTGGTGTCCCCATGTGCTACAAGCTGGCGTGTCCATGCACTGCAGGGTGTCTTCATGCGATATTCAGTTTTGTCTCCGTGCGCTGGGCTCCCACTGTGCAGGTTGAGTATGTAAACAGGATTTTCAGTACAATGTCAAAATAAAGGAGGACATGGAGTCGGGCTGAGACATTACTGAACACAAGCTTTAAATTTAACATGAGAAACAGGTCAGATGCATGCAGAAGGGCTGTAAGTGCATCTGCATTGCTGCATTACATTATATTACAGCCATTCGGCCAATGCTCCTATCCTCTTACAGTGTGAGAGAACAGAAGTGCATTCAGCAGTGTAATATGAGTAACAGTGTCAGACCTGGCTAAAAACATTCACACCAGGACGTATAAATGTAACATCACATAATAAGCCCTAATAAGCCCTAATCAGAAAAACATAAAATCATAAGTACCATAACCAAAGCCATAAAACACTATATCTTCTATATATGGGAGTGTGAGGAGGTGGAGATGGGAAAGGAACTGAGATGCTGTCTGGCGAGGTGAGTCTCTTGCTGACACGCTTTGCAGGGAAGCCTTAATCCCTCTGTGTTTCTCAGGGATTTCTGCTTATAGTGTGCCTTGAAAACAAGTGTCAGTCCCTAATGAACTGTCAGATTTGCCTTCACGTTGTAGCAAGAACATGAGTTATATAAAATGAAGAGAAAAACAAACTGCAAACCGACACAGGGCACAGTGATATGAACAGGGCAGAGTTCAGAAAGGCTTTGAAAGAGGAGGGTCCCTCACCATCATGTTAACAGCATGAGGAGAGAGGCGGGGCTGGGGAAACAGGCCCCACCTCCCCCATCTTATTGGCTGTCTTTATCCTTCATGGTGCAGTGTATATAAACAGCCTCCCAGGTCCCTGCATGCACGCTAAGATCTGTGGATCTACTGGAACTAAATGTTTTCCGATTAAGATAATGCCCCTCTGCATAACTTGCATGTTTTAAGTTCTCACTGTTAATGTCCCCCTTTCACCCATTCTTCCTCTCTCTCACTCACTCTGTTTGTTATCTCTCTCTCTGTCTCTCTTTCTTTCTCTCTTTCACTCACCCCCGTCCCCCACTCACCCCTCTCCAGACTGAAGTAGACATTTCTGAAGTTTCTGAAGAGACTGAAGTTTCTTTGGCCAGGTCTGGGCCTGGAGACTCAGCTGTGTCACCAGATGTGCTAAGCACGAGTCTTCTTTCAATTCTACTTCACTTTCAGTTTTCTCCTCTCCTTTCTCATTTTCTGCCTTTCCTTTTTATACTCAGGGACCCTATTAAAACTGCAGCTCCGTTCAAACGATGGAAGTTTGCAAAATGCTTTTTAATGGTAATTTTAACATATCTGTTGTATGGAGCCCTCTGGCCCACTGGGGGGGGTGCATTGTCAGACCAAAGTTCAGACATGTATAGCACTTAATAATTTTGTTGTGTAGTGAATTTTAAAAGATTAAGCGACAGTTTAACACGATTCTCTACAGAGGAAGATTCATTCTTAGACTTGCTTTGAAATTGCCCCAGTGAAATGTGGCAAGACAAAGCCATGCAGAGTGTCCATGTTGTGAGACGTTGATGACATGAACTTACGTGTTGCACATATGCATTAAACCAAGCGCGCATTGGTGATCTCAGTGCTATGCGTTGAATGTGATTAGAAGTGTCCTGTTTGTACAACTTTGTTGCCATTGACAATAGCTACTACTGCTGTGCTTTGTGGGGATTTCCTACATTGAACAACAGTGATTATTTTTCTTAGGTTTCTTTGAATTGGCACTTATTCCTCTCTCCTTGTTTGTTACTGGGTCTGTGTCCGAAAGTGTAAGGTGCATTCAATGCATCAAAGAACAGTCACGGTTACACTGTGGGCTTTTTGTGACATGCTGGAATATCTGCATGTCCATACTTAGCCTACATAAAGCAGGCCTGAACCACATGAGCTGAAACACTGCAGAGGAAATGGAACAGCAAAGTCTAAACAAGGAACAAACATTCATTGCAAAATAAATGAAGAGAAGATCAATAGTAAACATGGACTCCTCAAAAAGCAGAACATGAGCAGTGCACTAATGTCCAGTGCTTCCGTGTCTCTGAGCTTTGCAACTCAAAGGTCTGAACATGAATATGTAGAAATCACAGAGCTGGTCATTGTGAAATGTTTTACCACTCACCTGCAGTTCCATCTGAATTTTTCTTTCACAGTAATGTAATTTGCATTGTGCCATATTCTCACTGGATAAACCAGTGAATGAATCCGTCTCAGCATGGATCACATTACAGCAGCTGCACTTGCCTTGGCTCTGGGTCGTGCTTATGGGGTGGGGTTGTATAGAACGACAGACTGTGTCATTTCTTTTAAATTCATTCTGTCTGTGGAATCTGTGCCTTTAACTGAGCGGAAAACAACGTACAGCATAGATGTTTGTTGTATTATTCATGCTTCCACCTTCCAGAAAAGGAGGAAATACGGATGTGTGTAGTGTAGGGCTGCAGGATGTATTACTGTGTGAGCTGCAGTGTGTGTTACAGTGTGAGCTGCAGTGTGTGTTACAGCATGAGCTGCAGTGTGTGTTACAGTGTATGTTACAGTGTGTGTTTCAGCGTGAGCTGCAGTGTGTATTATAGTGTGTGTTACAGTGTGAGCTGCAGTGTGTGTTACAGCGTGAGCTGCAGTGTGTATTACAGTGTGTGTTAAAGTGTGAGCTGTAGTGTGTGTTACAGTGTGAGCTGCAGTGTGTGTTACAGTGTGAGCTGTAGTGTGTATTATAGTGTGTGTTACAGCGTGAGCTGCAGTGTGTATTGCAGTGTGTGTTAAAGTGTGAGCTGCAGTGTGTGTTACAGTGTGAGCTGCAGTGTGTGTTACAGTGTGAGCTGCAGTGTGTGTTACAGTGTGAGCTGCAGTGTGTGTTACAGCGTGAGCTGCAGTGTGTATTATAGTGTGTGTTAAAGTGTGAGCTGCAGTGTGTGTTACAGTGAGCATGAGCTGCAGTGTGTGTTACAGTGTGAGCTGTAGTGTGAGCTGCTGGGGGCTTGGGGCAGTGTTGCACTGACTGACAGTAATCAGTAATGTGGCACCACTGCCTTTCCAGTGTCACTGAGTCTGCAGAGAGGGGTGGGACTTGGTGTGGATTGGACAGTGCTCACATACAGTGTGTGTGTGTGTCTGTGTCTGTGTGTGTTTGTGTGTGTATACAGGTGTGCCTGGCTACTTTTTATGGCTGTGTTATCTGGCTCTTTGCTATCTGGAAATCTTGTAATGGTGATTCCTGTCTCCACCTGCATCAGCTTCATTAAAATGGCTGATTAATTCAAATGAGTTTCACCGCAGAACTGGCTGTTCAGAAGAACTGGATCCCTTTTATAAACGAAAGAGTTCCTGGCAAGCTGACAGCCATTCTCTAAGCGTTAAAGTCATTCTGCAAATGCTGCAAACAGCTGACCTGTGGTTTTAAGGATTGTTCCATTAAAGAGGCTGACTTTTAAAAAGCAAAATTGCACATACTTCATTAAAACATTGCCAAACGGTAAGGGGTTAATATACTCATGTGCTTTCAAAAGACAAATCTGAAGTGCTGATTCTAGCCGATTCTTTGTCATTTCTTTGTGAGGAAAAGCTTTTGGTCTCAATTATGGCCATAAGGAAGTTTGTGGCTTTAATGTGTTCATGGCCACAGTTTGAGCAGCAACCATAGATGGGGCTCTAGGTGAGGTGAGGTGTACTGTAACAAATAAGTTACTGTGTGTGTGTGTGTGTTTTCTGTGTGGATGTGGGTGTTTCTGTGTGCCTCTATGCTGTAAGGGCTGTTTGGGGGTTGAGCTGCTACTATCAGCAGTTATTCAGAGCATCACACAGATCCAGCAGAGCATCTGCACAGCTGCACAGCCTCAGTCTGAATGATGTTTGTGAAATTACACATTGAAATAAGGTGTTCACCCTCACTTTGCCCCTGATGAGGAGATCTTTTATCTGTTGTCTTTACTGAGGATTCTTTTGTGTTTTATGTAGAGGCAGCAAGCTCTTTGTTCTTTTCTTAGTTTTTCTTCTTTTTGCTCACTTTGATTTTTAAAGTTCAGCTTAATGTCAACAGTTTGCCCCATTGTGTACATGAATGGGATGGATGACACTCTTAACATCTGAATACCAGTGTCCCGAGTTTACATGTGTAGTGTTATGCTGGGGAATAAGGTTGCAGACTAGTTATTCCATGCTCAGCGTCTGACTCTGGGTATTTCCTAAGGGGCAGCTGTTGCTTTAGGAATATCCAGAGAGGAGAGGCTCTTTCCTTCGAGGGAGCATGGCTGGGCTTGGCTGGCCAGACACTAACAGGAGATGCCTTCCTGAACCGGTCTCTCTCTCTCTCCTCTCTCTCTCTATGTCTTTATTAGACTGCAGCCAACTCTGCAACAATGAGCCTCTTTGTGTCTACCTGCTGCCTGGCTGCCAGCCGTTCTCAGTGAGATCTGGAGTGGTGGAGGGCCAAGGGGTGTCTGAGACTGTGAAAGCCGAGTAGTGCAGCTCTCTCCTTGCGTGAGAGCTGAACTTTCAACCTTGGCAGCTGACAGCAAAGCTTTGGGAAAGAGAGAACTGCGGGGAGGAGGAAGGGAGTGGGGGTTGGAGGGGGTCAGTGAGGAGTGCTTTGTTACACAAAGATATGGAGTTTGGTAATTACAATCAGCAGGCAACAAAACGGAGAGAGAGAGAGACTTACTGTAAGCTGCAACTCCCTCAGAGAGAGAGAGATTTTGACTTTTATGTTTCCTTCATATAACAATGAAAAGTATTCCTACATTTTTCTTTCTCCTCCTTTAAACAAAGTATAATACATAGAAATAAAAAAATGAAAATCACTGTAACCAAAGATCAAGAAAACAAAATAAACAAACAATACATGGAGAGTATTTTACGTCACAAAGAAAAATTTATGTGGCAATAGAGAGAGAGAGAGAGTGAGAGAGGGAGGGAGAGGGAGGGAGGGAGAGAGAGAGAGAGAGGAGAGAGAGAGAGTGAGGGAGGGAGAGAGAGAGAGGGAGGGAGAGAGGGAGAGAGAGAGGGAGGGAGAGAGTGAGAGAGGGAGGGAGAGACCGTTGCTGCAGCTTAGTGCTTGTGGTGTCGTGCCATGAAGTGATTTCGAGTAGGAAATGACCCACCAGTTGACTCAACGCTTGCCAGGAATGCAACATTACATTTGAAAAATGTGGCTTGGGCTTATCAGAAGTGTTGAAAGTAAACTTGGTTATTAATAGCTATTCGAGGATAAAAAAACAGCCATCTTCTGAGGGGGTGGGGGGAATAAGTGAAAATGGAGTCATTCAGCTTGTTCTTTCTTCTTTTCTGTGGATTTGATCTTCTCGATAACATATGCAGAAGTAGTCAGTGGAGGCCAGTCTTGGGAGCACAAAGACCCCATGTCCAGCTGTCTCCCCTGCTGTATCCTCTCCAACACACCCTGAATACAGCATCTCAGAAGATGTTTATTGCAGCCACTTTGTTGGGGTTGTCATTGTATATTAATAATGACATTGTCTATAATTTAGCTCCTGTCAGTAGTTCAAAAAGACCTCCAGCAATGCTTGTCCATGCAGACAGTCATCTCTGTGGTTAATTCTAGTTCCAATGAAACAAACAGCCGAGTCTTGTCGGTCCCATCATAACAGCCATCTCCTTTGCATGAATAGAATGTTTAAAATGAACTTTCTAAAAGTAATAAAGAGATAAACACGCACTTGCTATCTTCAGGATATGGCATGCACTAGGTAGTGGATTTTGATTTTAATCTGAATGACTGTTCTGCTTTCTACTACTTTGAATACATTTAAGTTCTTACATCCCATCTTTAAATGAATAAATTGTTTGCAGTCTGTGGTTGCTCCTCTGTCTGCACAGGCATGTGTCTTCCTTATGCTCCTGCTGAGCAAAGGGAGGTCAGCCCCAGTGAGATGTGGGCGGGGAGGGTTTTAGGGAGCCTGGGGACCAAACTGCCAGCCAATAATGAGCGCTGGAATGCAGTTCCTCAAAGTGAGGCCACTGTGCTTTTCCAGACACACAGACCTCAACAAAACAATAACAGCCAGGATCCTACCGATCAGGGTATTTCTGAGGAAGATCAAACGAAACTCAGGTTTGTGCTGTTGTGAGAACACAAAAACACTCAAAAGAGTCCTGCTGGTGTGGTGGTCTGCCATTCTCAGTCTGGGTGCTGATTGTGTGAAACCTTTGTGTCATGCCAACAGTCAGGTCTCTTATCTAGGACAGGACTTCACTGTCATTGATTCCCAAGGCTTGTGGGCTAATTGTCCTGGCATCCTCATTGCAGTGTATGCTATACCCCTGTATCCCTGCATCCCCAAAAATCTCCAGAAATGGAGGTACATCACTTGCACTGTTCCACCTGCTCTTGTTGCTGAAACCTGGATTTTTCACTATATATTTCTTTCTTTTCACATGTGTGCTCCCTCAACAGTTCTATCTGTTCTCTCATTTCACTTTCTGAGGGGCAGATTGTGTGTCATTTGCCATGCTATTCATTAATGTCTATAGCTGCCAGTTAGCATGCAGTGGAGTACTTGTTATCTGTGTCCCCTTGTCCCTGGGTTGAACTCAGCATTGAAGCCATGGTGCAGAAGGAAGGTGGTGGGAGCTGGTGAAAGCAGGGCCTGGGCTCCCTGGACTGTTCCCAGCAGAAGGAAATAGCCTGGCAGGGCAGAGGGGCTGGAAACAGGCCGTGTTTGCTGAATTGCTGAAAAAAGGGACTTGCAGTAACTTGTACGGCTTTTCCTTCCCTTGCCCTGGATTTGTTTTTGGATGGAAGCTGACAAAAATTATTTTGAAAAAAAAAATTATATTTGCGTTTTGAAAGCCAAAAATGGTATTAACCTTGATTCGGTGTTTATTGTGTCCAGCCCACCTTTGGTTAGAACTCTTAACATGACCATCTTTGATTGTATTTCTGTATTTGCCTGAACAAACAGTCAGCTGATGCAGAAAATAGGTTTTTATTTTGCTATGAAGAAACTGTAGTCCAGATTAGCCATGAATCATACATACCCATATAAAATGGTTCACAGACAAAGCTCTACAGGGTACTTTACCGGTCAACACCAGTTGAAAATTGCTTCTCTCTTCCATTGGATGGGGTAGGGTTAGGGCATGAGAATGTGCAAAACAAACAATGGCCCCAGTGTGACTCTGAGCTGAGAGGGAAATGCAAACACTGACCTACTTTCCATCTCTCACCCAATCCATACTGCACAAGGAGACATTGATTTAGAATGTTACTGCATCAGATGTGGGGTCCGTGAGTTGTTATCCACTGTGCCCTGCAGTTAAACAATTATTAAGCTCTGCATTCCTGCTCCTTGTTTTTCATCCTGTGGTGAATAATTCCATAACTCAGCCTTCCACAGGCTGGCTCCACCTGTCAGTGTGAAAATGGGAAAAGGCAGCTTAGCATCTCCACGCTAAGAGCACTGAGCCCAGGTCCGGCTCTCTGCTCTCCTGCACGCTGTGGTTCATTAGGCACCTGCGAGCCTCACAGATGACAGCAGAGGAGTAGCTCCTATTATCCAATGAGCGGCCACTTCACTGTAGTGCACATAATGACTGTCAGTGCAAATAGTTGCTGTCGGCTGTGTGTGAAAATATTGGAGGCATTTGTCTCACCTCAGTGCTCCGGTGTAAAGTTGTCACTGTGAAACATGGGTAGTGTACTATTAATGATTCCTAAATTGGGTTGCATAAAGCTGAAAATCCCTAAAACAGTTCCTGGGGTCCTAGCGCAAGTCCCGTCTCTCTTGCTGTAAGTTATCTTTTATTACCCATATTTTTACACATTCATTTTTCTTCTCTCTATCAGTATTGTGCACAGCTGATCTCGTTGCTGATCTCCATTTTACTTCAGATGCACACTGTCGAACCCCTGGTCTTGCTCCCAGGTAGGATCTGAAACATAGCCTCTGTCATCATTTGCCCACCCTTCTGTTTTGTTTGCGTCTGGGTGTGGGATGGTGTAGGAGTGAGTTGTAATAGCCCAGCTCTTTTAGCTAGTGTCTGGCCCAGGGTGTCCTTTCCCTCAGGTCTGCATTCTTTAATGCCTTTCAGATAGATCCGAGTCCTGTGCTGTAGGCAAAGCTGCAAAAGCTGGTTATACTGTGACCGTCTCTGATGTCTGCTGTGCAAGTATGAAACACGTCAGCCAGTGGTTTCAGGCGAGTTTATATCATGCTCTATGGAACATTGTGATTTTCATATCTATCCAAATTGTCAAACATTCCTTTCTATAATAAGATTCACAATGTAATGCTTTGCGTATCAGGAATGCACTACTCATCAGAAGTAGAAAGAGGTCTTTTCTCTCTCTACAGCCCTATCAAATTGTACATTTACATTGGGTCACTCAGCAGATGCTCTTATCCGGAGTGACTCAGAAATGTGCACCCAAGAAAGTGGGAGTAAGAACAGAGATGATACTAACTCATAAGTGTTGCTGTTTGATAGGAGAAGACATTACATAACATGCTGTGTTTAAGTTCCACAGTGGGTACAAGAGGAAGTTTGAGACAACAGCATGCATATTTGGAGTTCAGTCTCAGTTGAACCGAGCTGCAGTTTGAACAGATGAGTTTTCAATCTGCAGCAGAAGATGGTCAGTGATTTGGCACTTCTGACTGTTGTGAGGAGCTCATTCCACCACTAAGAGGCCGGAGTAGATTAGACCTGACCAAGAAAATGGACCCTTTTGGAGAGGGATGACAAGGCAATCAGAGACTGCAGAGTGTGAAATGATAATTGATAATGGAATGAGGGTAAGAGGCAGCAGTTCCTTTTGCTGCACCGTAGGAAAGGACCAAAGGTTTGTATTTTATTCCTGCCACAACAGTCACCAGTGGAGGGAGATGAGAAGAGGGCAACTCTTGGTTCAGACCTTGGTACTTTCCAGACTGCACTGCTGTGACTCTGTTTTGCTGGCCTCACAATCAGGATCAGACTTTATTTGCCAAACATTCTTTTACACATACAAGGAATTTGACTCCGGTTCCAATGCCTCTCATAGAGCATTCATACTATGTCAAGGTGACAACAACAAATACCATCCGACAGTAGTGGTACAACAAACTACAACAATAGTGGAATGGAGTAAGGATGGAATGAGTGAGGTATATAAAAATAAATATGAACAGCTACTGTACAAAATGTTAACAGCTACTGCACAATAAGATAACAGCTACTGCACAATAAGTTTGTGTACATGAGTACAAGCTGTGGGTCTGTACAACAATTAGTTACATACAGCTATTGCACTGTGTTTCATACAGCTATTGCACTGTGTTTCACAGCTATTGCACTGTGTTTCATACAGCTATTGCACAATGAGCATGCAATAAAGTGTGCCTGAGTGCGGGCTATGGATATGTGCAGGTCTAGTTGTACAACTATTGCACTGTGAGCACGCAGAGCAGAGATGCAGTTGAAACGTTGCTAGTGTAACAGTGCAAGAGTGTGATGGCATGTGGGAAGAAGTTATTCCAGTGTCAGCGTCTTTTGGTGAATGGTGATTTTGCCTGCCCATTTCCTGGCTCTGGTATTGAAAAGATCTCGGAGTGTTGGCAGGTTAACTCTAATGATCTTTTCTGGAGTCCTGATCGTGCACTGTAGTCTGTTGATGTCTTGTTTGGTGGCAGAGCCAAACCAGACCATTATACAGGTGGTGAGGACAGACTTGATGAAGTGCCACCAGAATGTGTATATGGCATGCTCATCGACAACTTCAGGCACCATGCAGCTTTTCTGAAGAATGAAAACTACCCTGGGTTGCCAAGCGGTGAAGGGGTCACATAACATTTCCCCTGTGTGTTTGATTTTGCTGTAAATCATGTTAAACATGAAGAAGAGTGCACTGTGAGAAAGCAATAAAACATTTGTCTCACCTCAGAAAAATCCCAAACTGGGAAACAATGGTGAGACGTGTGCTTAACTAGCACACAGAATGCTGACACAGTAAACTCTTACTTAACGTATGTATGCATCCCTCTGAATCTATTCACTGGATTATTTCAATGGTGCACTGGTGCTTTAAGTATGTAAGCTCAAAACTACCTAAAAGCTCAAAACTAACATTATTTTCATTTTTTGTTTTTCTTGTTGAACTAGTTAATTGTGTTACAATGTAATTCACCTGGCACTGGTCGTCATAGTCACAGAAAATATGCCCTCTCTATGTGCTCTGGCATGCTTTTTACAGTGAGATTTATTAACTAGATTAGGTTTAGAAGAGGGGAAGCATTTATCACTGAACACCATTTACAAGTGGTTAAGGGGGAAGACGGCTGGGCAGCAGGCCAATTTGTTAGCTAATGGGGTTCAGGTGCTGTCAGGGATTCAGTCTCTTTCTGCACGCAGTGGTCGTTGAGCAGCAGGCCGGACAGGACTGGAGTAGGGTTCCCTTTTTCACGGGCAAGCGCGGGTTAATCTCAACTCCCTCTGTCTGGAAAACATCACAGAAAGGAGGACAGGAGGGCTGCACAGCGGGCAGACAGACGCAGAGCAGGAACAAAACTCAGCGGTGCGCTGTGTGCTGAGGGGAGCTTTGAAACTCAGTGGTGTGCTGTGTGCTGAGGGGTGTTGTGAAACTCAGCGGTGCGCTGTGAAACTCAGCGGTGTGCTGAGGGGTGCTGTGAAACTCAGCGGTGTGGTGAGGGGTGTTGTGAAACTCAGCAGTGTGCTGTGAAACTCAGCGGTGTGCTGAGGGGTGCTGTGAAACTCAGCGGTGCGCTGAGGGGAGCTGTGAAACTCAGTGGTGTGCTGTGTGCTGAGGGGTGTTGTGAAACTCAGCAGTGTGCTGTGAAACTCAGCGGTGTGGTGATGGGTGCTGTGAAACTCAGCGGTGTGGTGAGGGGTGTTGTGAAACTCATCTAATCCAGTGTGCTGAGACAAGGGCATGGCTCCAGCACTACTACATCAATCAGTACCAAGGAGCAGCAGATTCCACCTGGGAGGGGTTACCTGTGAGGACTGAGCCTCTCCCATCAGGCCACACTGCAGCTTCTCTGCGCTGTGCTGGAGACCCAGTGAGCTACCTCACTAACACAAACACAAACAAACAGAAATTAGACAAGGAGGTATTTGTACATCTCTTTTTGGTTTCACTACAGAAAACCAACTGCTGAATTTTTCCTGTGGAAATAATCATTAAACAGTTGTGTTTTCTAAGCGGTCTTCTTGTTGTTATCGTGTGACTGTTCCACTTTGTTTTTATCACAGATTGCAGTCCATACACAAATGTCCACGAAAGTAAAATGATTTACATAGAAATGTATGATGGTCAAACCTACCTACAATTTTTAAAATGTCAGAACATATACAATTTTTCTTGCAACTTCATCTCAAATATTACATGTCTGTCGTGTAGTACAAAACCCACAGTTTCAAGTGTGAGGGTGCTTTGATGTGCTGTCTGGGTTGTGTGTAAAATGTTGCCTGTGGCAGTTGGATTGCACAGGCTCATGTGCTCATTCCTCTGCTGCACCAGAGCTAAGCTAAGCTGAGCTAAAGGCACAAGTCGCCATCAGCTGCCATTTCCACAACTGTTATGCAAACTGTACTTCATAACTGGTGATTATGTTCATTGGCCATCTTGTTACCTGGTGTTACGGAGTTATTTATTGGTGTCTTCAGACAGCTTGTTAAGACAGGACACGTGTTTCATCCTGGAAATGGCCCCCGTTGATGGAGTCCAGAGGTGGTGTGTGTGAAAGCTGTGTCCTGCTGACACACTGACCCCAGACCGAGCATCCAGCACACTGCATCAGGGCAGCCGTTCTTCCCCAAGCTGGGCTCCAGCTGCCTCAGTCTCACTCTCATAAGGTTTGTCTGTTGATGACTGATGTCATTATACACTGAGACTGAAGACAGAAAGAAAGCGCTGTTGTTGTGCTGGTGGCCATGTGCTTTTGATTAATGAGACCCAGAGACTACAAACAAGGAGGCCATAACTGACCAGGACCCCAGGTCCTTGGATGATCTTTGGATAATTCTAGCATCAGCCTGTTATCAGGTCATTTAGTGGTACCCAGGATATCATTTGACTTACATATAATGTGGACTGTGGAGTTAAATGTGTTGGTCTGGAGGCTTAATCTTTTCATGAAGGTGCAGTGTTAGAGCACAGTAAGTGCAGGTGAGTTTGTAATAAACCATTCTGCACACATCCTCTTTGATTGCCATGCCTAATTTAATTGAAGTATTTTCCTCTATTTTTTCATACAAGATTTCACAGGGTTCAAGGAGAATTTTTCTTTCTCTTAAATATCTAAAATATTTTTGCCTCCCAGCTTGCGGCTGGAAAATGATTTTTGCAAAGTCCTTTACCCCTCTGCACTGGAAGTATAATTATGGTATCGTGAACATGTCACCATTTCTAATGTTTTTTCATGATATGAACACAAAGATTTCTGAAGAGACGTTCTCTTCATTTCAGCAGCCCATACAGGCAGGCAGGTTTTCTTTTGTCTTTGTAATGAAAATGTCTTATTATGATTATTTTGTTAATTTTATCTGGAAAAAGCATAAACCCCAACTCATTCTTTTCTGTTCTTTTTGAAGGAATGATAGTTACTCTGGCAACCACATGAGGAAATATATTATGTTGAAAAATATTACAGAAAAAATAAAATAATTGCATAGATATGGCTCATTATGCAAGATGTTATAAAAAGAGTGGCTAATGATAGGCTTTAGAGCTAAACAGAAAGGGCACCAATCTTCCCATGGATGGAATAACAAATTGAGCGGTGTGTAAAATCAGGGATTAAACTGGCTTCGTATATTTGTGTGTTCTGTTGAGATGACTCAGTGCCTGTTGACTGTGGTAAGAGCACAGTATAGAATACCCTCCCGCTGTGAAGTTTCGGTTGGACTGTTGGCCTTTGAGGTGCCATCATCTAATGGTTCTTTACTTATTTATGGCGTTGGACACTCCAAAGTGTGCCTGAACAAATGGGGATACCAAGACAACCAGGATCTCACCTGTATATGTGGTACAGAACCATAAACCATGGAGCACCTATTAAGATGTCCATCATTGGAACACCGAAGCACGGCACAGGATCTTACAGAATACAATGATGTTGCTGCAGAATGTGTTCAGTTTTGGTTGAATCACATCTAGCTTTGTACGAGGACTCGCCAAGAAGAAGACTTCATTGGCCAGTTTTTTTCTCCTCCTCTAGCCAGGCCTTGTCCATTTCCTCCTCCTGATGCGTGCGTCAAGCTAAATCTGAGGATGGATACTGCTGGCACCGTGTTTGGGGTGGCAGTGTAGCGCAGTAGTAAAGAGCAGGGCTTGTAACCAAAAGGTTGCTGGTTTGATCCCCTGCTGGGGCACTGCTACTGTTTCCTTGGGGAAAGTATTTAACCGAGAATTGCCTCAGTTAATATCCAGCATTGTGACCTATGCAAGTTGCTGTGGATGAGAGCTTCTGCTAGATGTAATGATGTAATTTAAAGTAAGGTGTGATGTAAAGTGATCCTGTGAGCACGGTTACCTGTTCCGGAGCTCACTGCTGACTTACGGCACTCACACAGGCCACAGTGCAGTCCTGCAGGAGGAGCATCTGACACCTGCACATAAGCACCTGTTTCAGCAGTTTTGGATATTGCAGTGTTTGTTAAAGCAGTATTTAATTTAAAAATCTAGGCTATTTGTTTCCTTTGTAATTGTAGAAATAAATGTGGAAACATAACTACAACACATCTGTTATCTCAAACCATCTGCCATGTGGGAGAATGTTTGGACTTTCAAGTGACATTTTCTTTCTTAAACTGTAATTTTTGTAATACTTGTTAAAGAGTCTGGGCTCCAGAAGTAGTCCATCTGCACTTGTATGCAAGGAAAATCTTAGAGTAACACCTTACAACCATGCAGCAGCAGGTCTGTGTACGCCTGAGCTCTGACTAAAGACTGAGCTCGTGTGGAAGGGACAGAGACCATGGAGGCCCTGAGCTCAGTGCAGGTGCAGACACTCATGAGAAGGCTCTGTCTGAGGCTAAATTTGCTTCTCTCCATGACCCAGCCTACAGAGCTCTGAAGAGCACCACCCCACTCAGAACGTGTTGCATTGATTTACCAGCTGAAGGCTCCTGATCAGAAGTGACCGTGCACAGTGGAGGTTTGTTCCCGTGGTCTGTCTGGAACAGGAGCTACTTGTTCTCAGCCCTGGATATAGACCCACAGATTGTGTCTCCTGTCTGGGAGAATAGGTCTGCTCTCCTCTGCTTGGGCCCCAGGTCTGTGAGGTCAGGGTCACTGGTCATAGAGCCCTGTCAGAGAGACCATGTGCACGTGTGGAGCTACTCGACCATCAACAAACTTGCGGTCGCACAGCACAGCAGATATATATAATATATATTTAATAAAAAATATGTAAAACTGTTCATCATTGAGATTATTGTGTTACATATTATATTGCATTCCTCTTTCCCTCCCTTCAAGCAGATGCTGCTGAGTAAAGACTAAATAACAGTATTAGAAACTGAAGACATGTGCAAAAAGGCCATGTTGTAATGGATATAAATAACTGCAGCTTTGTAGGTCTGTTATGATTGTGATTGAAATTGTTTTCATAGCTCAGTCTTCTGCTGGGAGGCTTTGCAGAAGACTGAGCTCCAGCTGTAAGCCTCCTCGGGCTCACTGTGTCCTGCTGCACATGCAGTCTGCTTAGTCTCTCTTAATGCCTGTCTGTTTCTCCTCACGAGAGCAATAAATAAACTGTACAAAGAAGAAAAAGGGGGATGATCTCTGATTTAATCAAATAAGCCTGGTCTTGTCCTTTAAGTCTCTCTGTCTGTGTGTAAGGAGGAGTTGTATTTGTATTTTCAGCTGCAGGGAGGGTGGTGGGGGTGGAGGGGGGCTGGTGATGGAGAAGTGGGTTTGTCAGTTGAACAAAAAAACAAGAACAATTTGAGGAGTTGACAGAGAGTGTGTAAACAGTGTGCAGAAGTACAGGCCGCTCCAGATTTCTCTGAGTATTGGTGAGTATTGCTGTCAGGCTTGTGTCCTGCTGCTCAGTTGTTTTCTTTCCTCTGTTGCAGCAACCATGAGAAAAGGCAGTGTGGGCAGGCCAGGGGATCGCAGCAAGGGTCTCCACTGCAAAGGGCAAAGCGCAACCGCGACTGGCGGTGTCACCTTCTCAGAGGGTGACCTCCTGCTCCAGGTAGGTGACAGGAAGTCTGGATTGAAATAGAGATTAGAGAGTAAGTCTGTGGTGCTGGTTTCTCTGGTCCTTCTCCACAGTGGGTCGACCAGGAGTGCCTTTTCACACTCACACAGACTCACTCAGCTCAACCAAAGCCAAACTGCCACACCCTGTGCTTTTGAAACTGGGTTAAGATTGCAGCTTTTCTGTCGCATTGCTTTTTGTCACAGTGATGCCAAAGTACTTTTGTGCAAAGATTGACGTCAAAGAATTTGATTCTCAACTGACTCTTACGGCACTTTCACACGTGAACTAACACCTTAAAATATGACTACGTAAACTGAATAAAGTTATTTCAGTAGCCCTAAAGCACACATATCGGAGTAAAAAAATGAATGATGTCAGATGTCCTGCAGAGATGGCAGTGCACCAGGCTTTCTGCATTCAGCTCTGTCAGCACTGGGGTCACTGAGGTGATGCTATGTCATGATCATCACAACACATAACAGAAATAATCCTTAAATAAAATGTCAGTGTAAATTTGAACCCTGTAAAGGTTCCTGTTCATGGACAAATATCCATTGAATGAAGAGAAAAGATGTGGACCAAAGCTGAGCAGTGCAGTCACTAATCTAATGAGACATTCCCTGTCTGTTGTAGAGAGCCAAGTGGCCAAAATGCTTATTTTTGTAGAGAGATTGTAAGAATATGGGTGTGCTGACAACTTTTGGACTGTTACTATCATACAACTATTTTTGGAGAAACCTGTAGCTGGGAAGAAGGCTTTGCTTTTCAATGATAATAGAAAACTGAATCCAGCAAGTAGCAAGTTTTCTACATATAAAATGGTATTTATGAAAAGATACTTGCCAGGAAAACATGCGTACCTCTGAGCATGGTGTCGAGGTGGCGTACGCATAAAATTTGTAATTTGCAGATTGGCGACACCAAGAGGAACTAACAGTGATGCAAGTAAACGGGTCTTGTGTTAATTATTGATGAGTGTTATCGCGCATGCATTGGTCCATGTGAAATACTGGTTTAACTGTACACTGTGAACAATGTTGGACAGTATGTGACTGTCAATTTGGCATTATCATATTAACATTGTAATTGGGTATTGTAGTCAAAAAAATTAAAACGTCACAGATCACCATGTGTAATCAAACATTTTTAATGAGTACTCCTATGTAACTTAAGCTTAAAGCATTCACAATCTGTATGGCTGTGTTAGCATGTTTAGAGGATATTGAAAATAACCCAATCAGGCATAAATGTGTGTTCAGGGACCAGGCAGACTTCTTCACCAATGATGATGTATGACTAGTAAGTCGCTTTAGATTGCCAAGGGCCGTTCTCCTCAGCCTCTGTGAGGAACTGGAGCCTCTTCTCCTCAGAGAAATGCACAGAACCCATGCAATACCGGTTCATCTCCAAGTTCTAACCACCTTGGGTTTTCTCGCCACCGGGACATTCCAAAGAGAGCTTGCGGACAGGTCGGGAATATCACAGTCCTCTCTGAGCCGTATCATGCCCATAGTATGGGAAGGGATCACCTGGATGACTCCAAGGTATATATAAAGTTTCCTTACACTGTGGAGGAACAGGCCAATATCAAAATGCAATTTGCAGCGATGTCTGGTTTTCCTAATGTAATCGGCGCAATTGACTGCATTCACATTGCAATAGGGGCACCAAGAGAGGATGAAGTTGTTTTTGTAAATTGAAAACACTTTCATTCAATCAATGTCCAAATTATTTGCGACACCTGATCTGCTGTACCTGAGGGGCTGCTGGCTCTGCCCTGCTCTGCTGTACCTGAGGGGCTGCTGGCTCTGCTGTACCTGAGGGGCTGCTGGCTCTGCTGCACCTGAGGGGCTGGCTCTGGCTGCTGAGGGGCTGCTAATCTGCTGTACCTGAGGGGCTGCTGGCTCTGCTGCACCTGAGGGGCTGCTGGCTCTGCTCTAATCTGCTGTACCTGAGGGGCTGCTGGCTCTGCTCTAATCTGCTGTACCTGAGGGGCTGCTGGCTCTGCTGTACCTGAGGGCTGCTGGCTCTGGCTGTACCTGAGGGGCTGCTGGCTCTGCTGTACCTGAGGGGCTGCTGGCTCTGCTGTACCTGAGGGGCTGCTGGCTCTGCTGCACCTGAGGGGCTGCTGGCTCTGCTGCACCTGAGGGGCTGCTGGCTCTGCTCTGATCTGCTGTACCTGAGGGGCTGCTGGCTCTGCTGCACCTGAGGGGCTGCTGGCTCTGCTCTAATCTGCTGCACCTGAGGGGCTGCTGGCTCTGCTGTACCTGAGGGGCTGCTAACTCTGCTCTGATCTGCTGTACCTGAGGGGCTGCTGGCTCTGCTGTACCTGAGGGGCTGCTAACTCTGCTCTGATCTGCTGTACCTGAGGGGCTGCTGGCTCTGCTCTAATCTGCTGTACCTGCTGTACCTGAGGGGCTGCTGGCTCTGCTGCACCTGAGGGGCTGCTGGCTCTGCTCTAATCTGCTGTACCTGAGGGCTGCTGGCTCTGCTGCACCTGAGGGGCTGCTGGCTCTGCTCTCTGCTAATCTGCTGTACCTGAGGGGCTGGCTGCTGGCTCTGCTGCACCTGAGGGGCTGCTGGCCTCTGCTGCACCTGAGGGGCTGCTGGCTCTGCTGTACCTGAGGGGCTGCTGGCTCTGCACCTGAGGGCTAATCTGCTGTACCTGAGGGGCTGCTAGCTCTGCTGCACCTGAGGGGCTGCTGGCTCTGCTGCAATGAGGGGCTGCTGCTGTACCTGAGGGGCTGCTGGCTCTGCTGTACCTGAGGGCTGCTGCTGGCTCTGCTGTCTGCTGTACCTGAGGGGCTGCTGGCTCTGCTCTAATCTGCTGTACCTGAGGGGCTGCTGGCTCTGCTGCACCTGAGGGGCTGCTGGCTCTGCTCTAATCTGCTGTACCTGAGGGGCTGCTGGCTCTGCTGTACCTGAGGGGCTGCTGGCTCTGCTGCACCTGAGGGGCTGCTGGCTCTGCTGTACCTGAGGGGCTGCTGGCTCTGCTGTACCTGAGGGGCTGCTGGCTCTGCTGCACCTGAGGGGCTGCTGGCTCTGCTCTAATCTGCTGCACCTGAGGGGCTGCTGGCTCTGCTTACCTGAGGGGCTGCTGGCTCTGCTGCACCTGAGGGGCTGCTGGCTCTGCTGTACCTGAGGGGCTGCTGGCTCTGCTGCACCTGAGGGGCTGCTGGCTCTGCTCTGATCTGCTCTGTCTGTCCCTCTACCTCTGCATAATTCTGGTGGTTCTTTGTGTATGTTTATATATAGGACTGTGATTTACTTCTGAATGAATCAATCATACTGGTTGTGTTTTATGTCTTGTATTTCTGTATTTCTGTGTCTGTGACGTGTTCTGTTACTGTTTCTGAAGGCGCTGAATGGCTTTGTCCTGGTGGTCACAGCTGAGGGATATGTCTTCTACGCCTCTCCTACCATTCAAGACTACCTGGGTTTCCATCAGGTGAGCCGTATGATGTTTCTGCACCATCACTGTGTATATTTGTTCAGCATGTCATTACAGTCTCCATTTTATGCTAATCCAATTACATCAAACTATATATGAGAAGAGTATTTTCCATGCCATGGGTACAACTTGTTCATAACCATTCCTCAATATGTGCTACACAACCAAAATGTGAAAAAGTCAATGTCTTTGGGTTACTGTATTATTTCTTTTTCGTGATGAATTATTTAACAAAAAGGTGTTACTTTTTCACCTATCAGAGACTTGCGTTATTAAGGATTCATGTGGATGCTTTTTACATGGTTATGTAATTCATGTTTTTTTTCTGGAAAAAAAACACACACACATACTTTTCCAAAGGTATCAAAAAACAGCAATGCAGAGTCAAAACACATCTCAGATCTTCTCATCTGGAAATCTTGTCTGCTCTGGAAATTCAGAAAGCTTTTCATTCATAAAACAAGAGATTAACCATTGGCTCTTGTTCCCTCAACATGTACAATATCAGAAGGTCTCTTCCCACTTTAGGTTAGATAATTAATGTTTAAATTTGGAACCACACAGAATGAGGAAAACCAGTTTGCTTTGGAGGCAGTCATCCAAGAAAATCGATCAGAAAAACATGTAGAAGTGTAGAAAGAGTGTCTCATTCAGAAAGGTCACAGATACAGTTAATATTATAAACAGCATGGTGTTGGATTGCAGCCACATGGTGAGTTACAAAACCTGAGAACTGAAGTGAATGCTGCAGTGACCACTATAAAGAGCTGTAAGAACACTGTGTACCTTACACTGTGTATCTTACACTGTGTATCTTACACTGTGTGTCCCCTGGAGGTACACAGTATGATGGAGTTGACTTCTTCACTTGTCAGCCAATGTATTAACAAGGTCAATGCACCTTGGTTTTTTTCAGATAGTCATTAATATGGGGATAACGTGAATGGCTCAGGTGTTAGGCTCATATAAAGATTTCCAAACAAATGTCTACTCTGCATTCAGTATGTTTTAATCTAGTGATGTGCAGCTCTTTCTGTTCTTCGGAAGCAGACAGTAACACCCTCTCTCCTCTGATGTATTATCATGCTATTAATTGAATGTAGTGAGGTTCATTGCCATTTGTTTCCAAGCAGCATGATATATACTCCCTGTAAAATGCAAACAAGGCTGCATCTCCAGCTACTCTTGTTAGGCTAGTTGCTATTTTTATGCCTACTGAACTTGTAAATCCTTCAGGGGTTATGCTGGGAGAGGTATGCCTAGCTGTGGCTTTGAACAGTGACCAGAGTGCTGCTAGTGGAAATATCTGCCATTGTCTCCACACACTGGCCTTGTTCAAGAATGCATTAGTTGATTCTTGAGGTCTTTTGCCATGAGGTACGTGTTCCAAGTGAGAAAAAAGCAAACTGTGTGAAAAAGATTTCAAGTGAACCACTATTCTGTAAGAGCTTCCTTCTCACTCACATCCCTTTTCTTATCACGATTGTGTCCGCAGTCTGATGTTGTCCACCAGAGTGTGTTTGAGCTCATACACACAGATGACCGCACCATGTTCAGACGGCAGCTTCACTTTGCACTCAACCCCAGCCAGCTGGACTCTGAGCAGGGAGGAGATGGTGGGTGCCGGGGGTGACAGTACAGTATGTCCTCACCGGTAGAATCTAGCCCCACAGTGGATTTAAAGTGTTGACTAAAGTGGAGAAAATTCAAAATAGCATTAACCTACTGATGTGTTCCCTAGATAAATTTTCTGTTTTATTGCTCTTTGGGGTTTGCATTTCCTTTATCTTTATCTGGGTTACTTTCCAGGCAGGCAGAGCAGCAGTGACATCAGCAGCAACATTGTGAGCTACGACCCTCTGCACATCCCCCCTGAAAACTCCTCCTTCCTGGAGAGGAGCTTCTGCTGCCGTTTCCGCTGTCTGCTGGACAATTCCTCAGGCTTCCTGGTAAAGCAATTTCTGCTGCCAGTACAAAGGATGGGGTATTCACCTCATGTCAGTGTCATTTATGTAATGAACTATGATAAGGCACAATAAAATGTAATAGAAACTACAATCTTGTTCTTGCATTAGTGCTTTTTTTGTTTCTGTGGCATGGAGCCTCAATTAGTTTCTCTCTGGCATTCCTTGAATTGGGAACTGAATGAATGGCTTTTGTCTGCATTCAGGTCATCTCCCTGTCACACTTAAAAATAGGGCTCTCCCTTTGATCCATCATGCCCCTGTTGAGAATGATGTTAATATCTTTTCCACTGCTTTTGCATGTCCAGGCTCTTAACTTCCAGGGACGGCTGAAGTACCTCCATGGGCAGAACAGAATGGCTGAGGATGGAAGCACGGCCCACCCTCAGCTGGCCCTGTTTGTCATTGCCATGCCTGTGCAGCCTCCCTCCATCCTGGAGATCAGGACAAAGACGCTCATCTTTCAGACCAAACACAAGCTGGACTTCACACCCATGGGCATCGACACCAGGTACACACCCGCCGAGACAGGAAGGCTGCTCTTTAAGCTGAGCAGCTCATGCAGTAAATAAAATACCATAATAATCAAAGAATAAATCACTGTGAAGTGTCAGTTATTGCTCCTGAGCTTCAGGTCCGTCCCTAGTTTAGCATTTATTTATTCTGGCTCTTTCATCCCTTGCAGAGGGAAGGTGGTTTTGGGATATACTGAGCTGGAGCTGTGCATGAGAGGCTCTGGATATCAGTTCATTCATGCCGCTGATATGATGTACTGTGCAGACAACCATGTCAGAAGTAAGTTTCTGTTTTTATTATGAATATTTCATTATTAATACTGCTCATGCACTGCCAATCAGGTATCACAGCCTTTCAGAAATGTTGCCATAGCAACAGTTTTTTTATTGTGAGATGGACCATGTCCACAAGCAGAACTTGTCTTCAACTTTCACTTTTTCTCTCTTTAGTGATAAAAACAGGTGAAAGTGGTTTCACCGTCTTTAGACTCCTGACCAAGGCTGGGGTCTGGGTCTGGGTCCAAGCAAATGCCAGACTTGTGTACAAAGGAGGAAGGCCAGACTTCATCATAGCACGCCAGAGAGCATTAACGTAAGTACTGATCGTAAGAACGCTGTTCACTGTCTCATTCAGTCTCTGCCATTTTTTTCTCTGCATAAGATTGCACTCTATGATGACACGGGCTTTCTGACCTTAGAAATGAAGAGGGGGAGGAGAATTTACGCCAGAGGAAGATGCAGCTGCCCTTCAACTTTGCCACTGGGGAAGCTGTCCTGTATGAAACCAGTCCCACTCTGGAAATGCCCGACATCACTGGCAACAGCAAACGACCTAAGCTGAGGAAAATGCCTGAGCAGAAGGGCCTGGATCCTGATTCCCTCCTGGGGTCCATGTTGAAACAGGACCAGTCTCTTTACATGCAGACCCCTGACTCTGACGCTCAGCTCTCCCTTGACAAAGCCTTCATGGACAGCCATGCCCTCGTTAATGTCCCTGGTGATGCTTGGCAGGAAGGGATTCCAAAGTCTAAATGTGGTTTCAAGGAGGAGGCCACAGTAATGGCGATGATTGATTCTCTGGAACAGATCATGAGGGATGACAGTCTGTGCTCCACTCTTCAGGACCTGGATGTGGATGCCATGGAGCTGAAAGAGTGGGAGAGTGCTCTGCTGAGAATGAACATCCGCGACCTGTCTGACGAGTTCAGCGATATCATTACCAGTGACATCCTCTCCTACGTGGAGGATGCTCTGTTTAAGGAGAGCAATGAGAGGCAGTGTGTGAGGGGCTCAGAGGCGCTCAGCTCTGTCCCACCCAATGGTGTTGCCTCTACTCCACTTGGCAACCAGAATGCCTTTGTTAGAGGGCCAGAGGGTCTGCCAGAGCTGGACCTGCAGAACTCGCATGTCAACAAGACCTTCAGTCATCCAGGTGCAATGCTTGGTGATCCCCAAAACCTGGTTATCACAAATCCCCAGACTAACTTCCTTGGATTGGGCGGGCTGATGCATGTGAGGCCGCAGGTCCCCATGGGACTGAGTGACCAGACACAAACACAGCCCACACTCCAGCTGATACAACCAAATGATACCTTCACTCAATCTATGGGACCCGCCCAGATAAATTCCCAAAGTGCTTTGGGTGAGAGCAACCCGATTTCCCTCAACACTGCCTTGCCTGGGTCTTTCCCTCAGATGCAGAAGCAGGTGAGGCAAAGGCTACCTGCCTCACAGACTGTGTTCAGTCCTAGTCTTACCAAGCTGAATGGGTTTGGCCCTTCCCTCCAGAGGCAGCTGCAGACAGCTTCTCAGGGCACAGTAGGACAGCTCCATCCTTACCCAGCGGCTCTGTCTTTACAGAACCAGCAGCAGGGCCAACAAATAGCTTTTCAGCAGCAGAATTCTGTCAACCAATCAAACCATATGGCTTCAGGTCAGGGAATTGAGTGGGTCCCCTCCATCCCCAACATTAACTTTGCAGACAGTTTGCTGAACATTTGTGCCCCAAATAGTTCAGCCCAGCAAGACCTCTTCCTGGATCCTGTACCAGGTACCTGCTTTCAAGGACAGTGTTCACTTCAGACTCAAAATAATCAGAGAGAGCAATCATGGCAGCAGCAACATCTCTCCACTGCAGCACCAACCAGCCAGCAGCCTCCCCCTGGCTGTCACAGCCAGGCTCCAGGATTCCAAAGAAATTCCCATGCAGGGATTTTACCTCAGAACTGGCAAAACAGCAGGGCTGGTTTTGGACCTCAGAAGACTCCCAATGGTGTTTACCCTACCCAGACAGTACTTGTGGATACTGCACCTACATCAAGTAATAGCTGTATGTTCAAGAGCAGCTCATCTCTTCCTGTCCCAGGGATGCAGTTCAGCAATGTGGGGATGGCAGCCTCTGTCTCCTCATGTCAGAATAGCAAGCTGTCCCAGAATGATGGCCACCCGCAGCGTCCCTTCTACCTCCAGAGGAGCACAGACAAGTCCATCTTGGGCATCTCAGGCATTCCCCAGGAGGACTCCAGCATTACCCCCCTGTCACGCAGGATCACCGCCGACTTCTCTCCTGAGAGTCTGCTGGCCCCACAGCGGTATCTCAGCCGCAGTGAGCCGACACAGGTAAACACAATACCTTTCATAAGGGTGTGTATCTATGTACTTTTTTACTTGTTTACTTTTCTTATTCAGATATCAAATCTGTCTTCAAACTGTCAATGCATTTCCATATTCAGCAACTTAGCTCTTAGTAATGTGAAATCATCAGTTACAATATTTATGTTTGTCAATGTGCAATGATGTTAAACAGTACAAAAATTTCATTTACCTTTGGTTGTATTTGTGAATATTGTCACAACAGGAATGCAAACTGACCAATAGGAACAATGGATTGAATATAAGCATTTTATAAAGTCCTTTCTGTCACAGCGCTGCTAATGAACAGAACAAGTGAAGCAAAAAAAAACAAACAAAAAAAATTCCACTGACATATTTTTGGAAAAAATATTAATTATATTCTAGCCAGTTTTAATCAGTTTTAAGTCAGCTTATTTGATTTTGCACAAAAATCAAAATTACAATATTTCTCTCATGCCTAATACTGTATATAAATATAAAAATATATGTACTGAAAATGGTGGACTACAGTCATCATTTAGAACTGTTATGCAATGTTATCTTATAAGAAAAAATAAGAATATATATTTTAAGAAATAATATGCAATGTTATCTGTATGATAATGTTGCATTCTAAAGGCTGTTCTCCACAAACAGTTTGCCTTATGCTTTTATTTAACTGTTTGATCTCCTCCACAGATAACAAACTATCTGTTGGAAGAAAACCGATCTTTCTCCATCCCTCCCCTTACAAATGGAACCATACATTTTTCTGAGAACAATGAAGCAAACTGCTGTGACTTGTAGAGGGTTGCCTGTACCTTCTGCATTGGAAAGCTGGACTGGGTGGCTACACAGCAGCGCTTCTCTAGAACCAAAAAGACACACCCAGAGTGCCAGGAGCGGCAGTGCCTGAGGAACTTCACTCTGTTCGTCTGTCCTGGCATAGGTGAACGTCTCCTTATTTTCATCTCTTCTTGAAACCTGAATCCTACACATGTATGGGCTCTCAGTGTCTCCTACTAGTGGAAACCATAAGGATTGTGCCTGCAAACCAAAGCAGAGCTCAGCCAGGCTCCAGCACATGTGTTTTGCTCATTCATCTTAGTTGGAGAACCACAAGAAGTTGCAACAATATATTTATTTGTTTTTTGTCTTTGTTTTTCTGACTATTTTCTTTATTTGCCGAAAGAAGGAGCTGTGAAACTAATGGAGTACACATGCCTGCTGGCGACAGTAAACAGGATAATGAAGGAAAGAAGAGGAGACAAACAGAGTGAGAGTTCAGCCCAGTCTCAGAAAGATGGAATCAGGCCTCTCTGATCTGTATACTACAGAAAATGAAACCTGAGACCAGGAAAATGTTTCAGATGGTGGAAGAAAGGAAGACAGACAGACAGATGGAAAAAATAATGTGGAGATTGAGATTAGTCCCAGAAATCGGACTTTAAAGATCAAAACATTGGTGTCACAGTGAATAGTAGAAATGCACTAACATGAATGATGTCATGCAAAAGGTGTTTCTGTGAAGATTTCCCTTTTAGATTTCTCTGTTTCTCTGATTCTGCTGTTAACCTGGTAATGTCCTTGCTATCAAGCCTGTTTGATTTTTACCTTTAAAATACCAAACAAAAATATTTTAATCAGAACATTATAAGAACTTTATAAAGAATGTTAGGAAAGATCATCATTTATTCATTCAGCTTCATATTGCTTTTAAAAATATGCATTGTTTATATTTTGTAAGCATTTAATTGAATGATTAAAATGTCATTGAGCCACTGATTTGCATCCATGCATTGTGCTGTTAAGAGCATTTGTATTGGCTGGTGCTTCTGTTGGTAAAACACTCAAAGGAAGTGACTCAGTTTTAACTTATATAGTCCCCAATTATATCACAAAATGGCATGTAAAAAAAGCTGTGTGCGGTACCACGAGCTCTCCTGCTGCACACTGACAACCAGGTGCTTCAGTAATTCTGTGTAAATAAGATAGAGGTGTGTATGTTAGTGTGTGCATGTGTGTGTGTGTGAAAATTACATATGAGGTGTTGTTGACACCTTGAAAATCATTGCATGAACGCACTACGAGAGATATTGGAACCAGAGTCAAATTCCTTGTATGTGTAAGAGCATACTTGGCCAATAAAGTCTGATTCTGATTCTGAGTGAGTTGCTCATATCTGAACACTAAATGTGTTAGGTCAGCTTGCCTAAGCAGTGACATGTGCAATCTTAAAGTCTTGTGGATAATGTTCAAATTAAATGTGAGGATTTTGTGCAGTTTGCAAACAAAAATAGTTGTATGACACTCAGCACTATTCTGCTTCTCATTTGTTTTATTTTAAGAACTGTGCTTG
The DNA here is from genome assembly GCA_019176425.1 of Megalops atlanticus. Taxonomy (NCBI): domain Eukaryota; kingdom Metazoa; phylum Chordata; class Actinopteri; order Elopiformes; family Megalopidae; genus Megalops; species Megalops atlanticus. Next base: position 78,339 of record CM032886.1, read on the forward strand.
CCAAAGCCAATACATTTACCTTACATGGACATTTACATGTATTCATTTGGCAGACACTTTTATCCAAAGTGACTTACAAGTGAGGAACAATACAACACAAGCAAAAAAAACGTAAGGAGTTAACAATATTAGAAGTGCTGCATGACCAGGTTTCAGTGCTTGGCCAGACAAGGTACAAGCTAGCTGGTAGAGATGATTTCCCTCAGAACAGATGTCTGTAACTAGTGCTATCATGCTGATATTCATCCCAAATGTATTTTTTGGTGATTATCTCAAAGTTAAAGATTTTAGTTCCTCCATCTAATGAAAAAAGTCTATAAGCAACTTTTCCACTCACTCTGAAAATCTGTTTGTAAAGGAGTGCTGGATCTGTATTTGGTATTGTAAGTAAACCATGGAAAGCATACTGTAGGTGCTGGGAGTGGCAGCAGTGCGGTGCAGAGAGGAAAGCAATTTAACTGAAAGCCATGGGTGCTGTCAGATTGAAACCTGCATTTTAAAAGTGCTGCCTCATTCTTATCCTTTACTGCAGCAGAAATACTTTTAACTGTTTTATCGCTAAGTTATTTAAATATATGTATTTGTTTTTGTTCTTTGTTTTTTTTTTTGGTAAAGGGACATGCCTTGTGCCTTGCAGTGAAGAAGACAAGGAAGTAATATGGCAGCTATGTTTTATTATGAGTGTATCAGTGACAAAGTCCAAAAAGCAACCTACCAAGACAAGACAGCTGTGTAATTTCAAAATCCCAACACTAGGAGATAAATTAATTGTAGCTCTAGAAAGGTGACATTACTATAACGTATGCGCACTTCCTTTGCTTTAACAAAGTATTTGCACCAAGTGCCTTAAAATCATAACTTGTTGATAGGAAATATTGTGTAACTTTGTTTTTGTTTGTACACATTTTCCAAAACCAAGTTGAGATATAACTCATACTGAGTTACATTGAGTTAAAACTTACAGTTGTGCTTTTTTTTCTGGAATATAATTTGTCAGATGGAATAGGATGTTTTACTCACCCAACCTAGTGTACAGCATTAACTTCATTTATTTTATGTGCTGGAATACTCATGATTGAACTCATGTCTTCAATGCATGATCATAAGAGAAAAGTCATTCATTTTGATGCTTTGAATTTGTGTATGATTTTGATGAAATGATGGATGATGGAAGGTGGAAAATAAGAGGAAATGTGAACATGCGCACTGCCAAATCATCTGCAGTTTTACTGCACTTCTGGGGCAACTGTTTGTATGAACTGCTTCTTTTACCTCCTGAAGCTCCTACATGTTGTGGCTCGACAGCTGATTTTCAGTGTCCTTGTTTGTGAGGTATCAAACTACCCAGCATTTGAGAGCTTGGGCACAGGTTGTGATAAATCCCTCAGGTTTTTTGGAGTTTTCTGCTTTACAGCGAAGGAAGCACTAGCCATTGCAGATGTTTTTTCATTCCCTGAAAATGATTTCTACGTGAGAATACAATAACTCTAGTTTTGAAAATGCAGTATCAGTGTATTATGTACAGTTTGTTTTTGTGCCACATGTTCCTATAAGGCCTTCACATACTATGTACACTTCTGTGCATTTTCCTCACGACAGTTTAATCTGTGAACCTATATTGACTTTTTAAATACTTTATATAACTTGTAACTTTTAATGTGCTTCTTATGATGTATTAACAATGACCCATCTGTGCTGCTTCAATATTATATTTCATCTTTATATTATTAAAGATGTTTTTAATGACTTAATGACATGTGTTTATAGTTTCATGTATATTCTTCTTACATGTTGCGATGATGTGATTTGTATGGATTTAAGTATTAACTCACAAGACTACAATTCTTACATTGTCTCTCTCAAAGAGTCCAGTTTGTCTACATGTAAATTAATGGAAAAGTATGAAAATACAGAGAAAACTGGTATTATTGTGAAGGACACAGTATTGCACCTGCAAAAGTTATCATAGCTCAATAGCAAATGAAATCACTTCTTGACAGTCTCAATGTAGTAATTATATTTACTGCATCTTTTTAGCCACAAGAGGGCGCACATCTGTACTGTGAAAGATGAATTTAATGTACTGTACAAATACTTACAGAAATTAGGGTGTATGGAATATTAAGTGTTCATCTCAGGCTGTGTGTGCTTATAATGGTTTTACTAATCATGTGTTAGGTGCTGGCAATTCAAGTCCATCTCTACTTTCTTCTAAAAATGCTGAATCTGCATGCAATTTTCATGCTTTTTCATTTTATATACTATATTTAAAGGCCTTTTGTATTTTACAGGAAATCAAAATATTAGTGAATGTGTTGAAGTAAGAGATTAATCTAGATTTACTCAAACCTAAGAGAATACAATTAAATGCCAAACTACACTCATCCTATTGTGGAATTAGAACCTCAGCAATGCAGAGACTGTGAGGAATTGAGTGTGTCAGTGTGAGTACTTGGGGTGTGACTGGCATTATTTGGACAAGCTGATGTGTATCCAACTGGTTGGTACCAGCAGTCGTACCCATGGCCCTCTGAGGCAGTGTTTCTCCACCCTACTCCTGGCGGCACCCTGTCCTGTATATCTTCTATCTATCCTTGCTCTACCTAACTGACTGAACTCATCAGAGGCACGTTTTATTAGCTGAGTGCACCTGATTTAATCAAGCAGCAAGGATAGATAGAAGATATGCAGGACAGGGTGCTGCCAGGAGTAGGGTTGAGAAACACTGCTCTAAGGTGTTTACTTGTAAACAATTGACTGTCATCCACTGCATCACTCTTCATCAGCTGGAGAAAGATGCATTGTTAGGAGACGAGCTCACTTGCATTTAGATTCTGTTTTAAATGTCTCATTTTGACAATGAGAGAGCCAGAGGGAGAAGAAAGTTATAAGAACAGGGAATCTGATGAAGGCAAGAGGATTCCCTGACCACAAACTGTAAGAATGTCAGTCAGTGAGAAGCAAATATACATTTATTCCAGTATAAATAGCTTTCCACATTGTTGTAATAATCACTTACTGAAAGTGTTTTTCTTGCTCATGTCACATGATCTCCTTGTGTCTGAATGAAGCTTGAGAACTCTCCCTGGTGCTGTGTCAGGGCCAGCCATAAGCAGCAGTCATGTGCATACTCTGCTCCTCATAATCTCCTTGTCTGCAGGATAGATGAGGGTAGGCTACTGTCAGCATAACCTCCAGATCAAGACAGACACACAAAATATGCCATCAGCTCTCCTGTCTCCTGTTGCACCTGTGTCTGCAGTAGTCTGTTTACATGCCTTCTCAGAGCTTTCCCTGCAGTACTGACTGGCTCTGTCCTTGGACCTGTTTGACATATATCTGGAAGTGAGCAGTGAGAGGAAGGCACAACGTGCGCAATGTTGAAAATATGACTTTAACAAAGATCACTTTACCTAGTGATCTTTGCCTGTGAGACTCACTCTGTGTGTAGACAAACACAGATCCTCACTTAGCTGTCTTTTGCTTATAGGCATAGACCAAGACACTGTAGCTTTTATTCAGCTGTGCATTGTTTCTGTAAATGAAAATATCCACATTATACAATATTTAGCAGGCCAGACAACTGGCTAACAGAAACCAACCTGTCAGATGTGAACTTTTAAAATGTATGTTGCAATAATGATGACAGTAGTAGTGAATAAATATCTGGAAGAATCAGGAAGGGGGGTTAAAAGCTTATATGTATTAATTGGTAATAATTACATCATTTAATCATTTCAGATGTGCAATCTGACAGCAAATTGACAAATTCTTATGACATCCCATAGGGTAATGCACATAATAATACATAAGATAAGATAGCACTTTATTGATCCCCAGGCGGGGAAATTTGGGTGTTAACAGCAGCAGAAAGACAGGCGAAGAAGTATAGATAAAAATACAATACAATAAATATAATATACTATAATATAGTAGTAAACAATAAAAAAACAACAAATGAGCAAACAACTGTACATGTAGTGCAAAAGATATGATAGTGAGCAATAAACAAATGAGCAGAACAGGTTCAGGTATTTACAGTGCCCAAATGTGCATGTAGTGCAAAATGGCATGATAGGTGGGGGGGCATTGGCTGGGGGTCTCAGGCACTGTTGTACAGCCCGGTGGCTATCGGCACAAAAGTGCGCCTAAATCGCTCCGTCTTGCACTTGGGGAGGGATGAGCCTGTGGCTGAAGGTGCTCCCCATCTGCCACAGCTCCTCATAGAGGGGATGGGAGGGGTTGCCCAGGATGGTCCTGATTTTATTCCTCATCCTCCTCTCCACCACTGCCTCCAGACAGTCCAGTTTTAGTCCAACAACAGATCTGGCCTTCCTCCCCAGCTTGTTAAGTCTGTTGGTCTCCCCAGCCTTGATGCTGCTTCTCCAGCACACCACAGCAAAGAATAGTGTGCTGGCTACCACAGACTGATAGAACATCTGCAGTAGTCTGCTGCACACGTTGAAGGACCTGAGCCTCCTAAGAAAGAACAGTCTGCTCTGTCCTTTCCTATAGAGGGCCTCAGTGTTGTCCGTCCAGTCCAGTTTATTGTTTATGTGCACCCCCAGGAACCTGTACGAGTCCACCATCTCTATTTCCTCCCCCTGGATGGTAATAGGGGTTGGGGGCTTCCCACTCCGTCGGAAGTCCACCACCAGCTCCTTGGTCTTGCCGATGTTGAGCTGGAGGTGGTTCTCCCCGCACCATATGGTGAAGCTCTCTACCACCACATTATATACTCATATATTTTCAAATATATCGCAGTTTTAAAAATTCCACTGAAAGTCATTGTAATACACACACATGCATGTACACACACGCAGGTGCAATCAACGTTTGTAGTTGATTGTGCTTGTTGAGGTTTGATTACAGCGCAATTAGGCAGGATTCTGCTTTCATTTTAGTGTTTTCACGTAGAGCATTCAACCATTTGAAAATATAAATACAGTGATATGAAGGAATCTTACACTATTAAATGCGATTTTTAAACATTAAGGTTCCAGTCTCTACAAAAATTATTATACAATACAATTTTAACACCACCATGCTATTTTTACCCATCGCAATAGCCATCAATCTAGCAAAACTACTCCCCGACTTCTGTTAGACCAGCCAGGCCCGTCGCGCACCCCCGCCTCTCAGCTGGCCTGCGATTGGACAATTTAAGCTAGTCGAGGACACGCAGTCACTGACATGCGCGCCCGTGTTTCCAGGAGACATTCCCCTTCGTCGCAATAAACCTCAAAGGGCTTCCCCTGTTCGCGCGCTCTCGCACAAATCTGAGTGCATCGTCCCATCGCCTGCTTAGTACAGTGCGTGTGCCCGAACCCGGCTTGGTTGTTGTGGGTTACTGAGGTCGGGTGCACGCTGTCTTCGTCTCACAGGACAGTCTTTGCCAAGATGTGTGTAAGAAATACTGAAATGTTATATGTTGTATTTCGAGAAAAATATTTAGTGAGGGATTGAATGGACACGTGCGTGTTTCTGCAGAAGGATACAGGAAATCAAAATGCGCACTGACACAGCAACTGCTGGCTCAGAAACCGCTGAAAGGAAGAGGACACGCACTTGCAAACACTGGTCTTTTACATAACGTTAATAAGGCATGTTTCTTGTACTGCGCGACAAATTTGACGAGCGGATGGGTTCATATATTAATTTTATTTATTTACTTGATTTCTTACACTTTACAAATGACAACAAAATTGATGTCTCGTCGCAGAGGGATTCTGAAGCACTCGCTAACGATGCCTTGCTTAGTTATATATAAATAAACACTTTTTTTTAAACAATCATGTTCCGTCGAAGCTGTTGAAACGGTTCGCTTCATTTCTACACTTTCTTCCTTTCGTATCTCTGTCTTTGCTGTGGAAGTTTAATGAGCGCTTCCATGCCGGCTTTATATAGGTCGCGGAATATTGCACGCTGACTTTTCGAATACATTGCAGGCTTTTGGCAAAGCCTCAACATGTATGCTGGACGTAAAAGGAGAAAACCTGTGCAGAGAACGTAAGTACAAAATGTTCTGTCGTGTATTGAGACATCCATTTGTGTCCGTTGGATAGATTTTGTTTTTCCCGCAAAACCACCCAATCCCCCCCTAGTGCACACACTCAACTTCAAGGGTTCTCGAGAAAGTGGGGAATGCTTTGTTACAAACAAGCGTTTTCACGGAATAATTTGTCATTGCAGTGTCCAATATATTATTCAGTATATTATTAACTACGATCTGAAGCCCTTGATGACGTGTTATATTTACGCGTTTCCCAGTGTGATCTTGATGTACCGCTATAAGTCATGAATTGAAATACAGTGTATGCATAGATTACTGACCTCACTGTGCATAGTGCTGCTTCCCACCCCCCAGTACAGCTAATCCCTGTGTCAGTTGTGTTGGAAGCCTCTGGCTTTTATCTGTATGCAATGTTCATAATTATTGCAATGCATTATATTTTCTTTTTATCCAAACAGAGAAAAACATTTTCTGCCAGGACCACTTGTTTCAAATTCAGTTTGATGAATTTTGCAATTAATGTTCCATCTTCTCTTGTGCTTGTTATATTAGTGAGTTATTTATTGAAATGATGCATATGTTTCTATGAAAAGTACATTGTCATCAACATTGTATAAGAAATAATTCTTCTGGGTGATTGACTGACAGGTACAGAAGACAGCATTTATGCATTTTAACCCCCTGTCACCTGCAACAGAATTCATAACCCCATTCCCTGCATCAAAGCTGTGCTAAAGTGTGAACATTTCTGCAGTATGACAGTTACCTTTGTATGAAATGTTCTTGCTAACATTTTGTAGGAGTCTACCCACCTGCAAACCACACAAATCAGTTCAGCTGCAGGTCTGGATCAATTCTCAGTTGTGTACAGATGATTCAAGCTGTTTGCAAGTGTTAAATGAAAAAGTACATCACAAAATACATTCATTTCATCAGTTCTCACTACACACTCTAGAGGCATAAAGCAGCACCTCACCCTGGTCATGTGGTGCCGGGTAAACACATGGTGGCACTATTACCGTCCAACAATTTTAACAGTCCTTAGAAATCACAGGTTTTTATTATTTTATTATTTTTCTGACACTGAAAGTTTTGCATAAATCATTTGGAGCATTTTAACATTTTTGCAAAAATGTGTAAAAATGTGTAAAGCTATTCCCATTCAATGCTGGGTCAGGACTGTACACATTGCTGGCCATAACTACATCTCAGTACAATCCAGTAAAATCTGTTGATGGTAAAAATAATTTTAAAATTCAGCTGTTTAAAAAAAAATTACAAATGTTCTAGTGAACTGTAGGTCTGAGTGATGTAAAATGTGATATGTTTTACCTTGGGGGGAAACTGGCCACTAAAATTTCAGGTGTGATTTTATTGGTCAATTATGTCGGAAATGGATGACATGACACTTTTACCATACCAAGTTGGTAGTGGTAAGTTTGGTGATTTGAGTGTAATATTGGATTTTTCTTTGACAACACAGTTGATAACTTACAATGGCCAAAAACTACAACAGTCATGTCAGATCTCTTCATCATTACTGTAAGCAGTAGTCATATTTCTCTTTAATTATTTAATCATTACTCATGCTCATTGTATGATAAATACATTTTAAATATTGCATAAGTATGATTGATAATATTATAAGAATAATAATGATTATTAGTATTATAAGCATTAGAATGATTACTAGAGTATCAGCTTCATCACATACATCATTACTAGCATAGATATGATTCTCTGCATTAAGGGCATCAGCAGGAATGACAGTTGTACTGTACTGTCCTGTATGTTTTGTGGAAATCTTCTCCTTTTTGGGGGTTTTGTGTTTTGGCTTCTCGGATTTCTGCTTTGTGCTATATTTATTACTGTAATTATCACTAGTATTAACAGCCATGGTAGTAGTATTGTTGTTATTATACCAAAATGTGAATGATAGAGATAATTCTGTCTTTTTTCAAACATTTTGAAATGTGATTGATTCAAGCAACAAACAGTTTGAGAGTTCAGAGAGCCCTTGTTTGAAATGTGGTTGAAATATATAATATCTACCAAAATCTCTTGACACATGTATCACCAGCTAACATTGCCTTCATTTTGGTAGCATGTCTGGTTTGTTGTTGAAATCTGGAGCGATTCTACAGCAGTTTCTTCAGATGCAATTCAGATGACTTTCAGGGTGGAACTAAAGAATGCCATGTTTTTTTGAAATTTCATTTCATTTTTGTCTCAGGGTAAAACAGCCCCCAGCAGAAGGGGTAAAGTCAAACCCATCAAAACGTCATCGAGATCGATTAAATTCAGAGCTTGACCACTTGGCCAGTCTGCTGCCATTCCCAGAGGAAGTTACATCCAGCTTGGACAAGCTGTCCATTCTACGTCTGAGTGTCAGCTACCTGCGAGCCAAGAATTTCTTCACTGGTGAGTGAATCTCTCGAGCCAGGCCAGCTCCCATAATGCACTGCAGTGGAGGACTCACCAGACCATATTACTACTTCCACTGTTCAGAAGTCCAGGTTTTATGCTTATTACACCAGGTTAGGCGGTGTTGTACATTGGTCTTATGAATGGTCTTTGTTTCTGAATGGCAGCCTTTCATAAACATTAGCTTTGTGAGGATCATGACATGCAGTTTTTGTTGAAAACGGGTCACGGAGGTATAGATCCTATTCTGTGGTAATTTTTGAGGCCACTGTTTTGTGGTTTTTAGTGATTATCCTGTTATGTGTCAGTCTAACTCAACTTGTGACCACCGCTCCTCTTTCCTGATAAGATTTTTCCTTGTTTGTTAGACTGTTAGATTCCACTTGTTTCTTTATAAATTCATATAATAAAGTATTGCTTTTAGAAATGTCTTTATAGCAGAAGCATTAGTAATTAGTATTCATATCAGTGTGAAACCCATGTAGATAGATTCTTAGTTGAATTTTAATTAAATACAAGTCCTTATTCATTTGGTGTTTCCATTGTTTTGTTTTATTATTATTATTTTATCCATTACTTATTAATATTTTAAGTAACTATCTAAAAGTATCTAAAAGTCATGTTGACACACTATGCCAGATTTACGTAAATTGCAAATGATCACAGTTACAGTATACAAGTTGTTGCATGTTTGTTTTAATAATGTTTTCACAAAATACACTTAATTAATAGGGATTCTGCATTTAAAAGTTAGTATGTACACAAAATGCAGAACTCTACTGTAAAATAGTACCGAACTACTGCTGGGGATTATAGGGTCCCTTGATGGTATAAGTGCGTCACTGCTTCAGAAATGCTCCTTGCAGGACCTTTCTGCTATCAGGTGGTGTTTGGTCAGTGAAAGTCTGACAGGAGTGGAATCAAACCTGCAGTGGCTGGGCACTGGCCCCTTGTTTTACTGCAGTAAGAGCACTCAGATCCAGTAGAGTTTTTATGACCTGCTGCAAGGACACAGTGGGTGCTCTTCAGACTCAGAAACCTTTTTCATTTTTCAGTGCTCATTAAAAAAAAAAAAAAAAAAAAAAGGACAGCTTTTTGTCAGAACTGGGAACACTTCTCTGAAAATACTTATGTTGTAATATAGTGCATTTGACATTATAATTATTATTATTATTATTTAAAGTGACTAACAGTGGAAAGGTGCTGAGCAATTTATTAATTGATGGACCATAAACAGATTATTGATTATATCAATAGTGGTTAATATCTAAACAATGCATATTTTTTCTCTCATATGGCTCACATCACCAGGCATTTTTAAAGCGTATTCAGTTATCTGTGATGTGGAAAGCACTCCTCTAAGAGCTGTGGAAAGCTGCAAGTCCTCACATCAACACTGCAACATCAACTGCATTTCAGAGATTTAAAGAAAAGGCACAGCCTAAGCTGTCACCTCAAACAACATACCAAATTGACATTAAATGATTTTAATTTTTTTTTTTGAGGGAGCACTTGGAATTTCAGCCAGTGTTCTCGCTGCAGTGTGGGCATCAGATTCTGGTGAAGCATCAATAATTTAAGGAAAACAAGCTTAAAGAATTTATGAAACGGAGAGGAGAGCAATGGAGAGAAATGTTTGTTTAAGACTGCATTTTAAAATAGCTGTGCAGGTGAATGGGACAGAAACTGGAAGAATAACCTACATATGCTTGTTTTATGTTGTCTATTAAGTAAGCTTATGGAGGTTAAAATTCATTTAAATATGATTGGTGTTATTTCTCTGTATATTCCTCAATCATTTCCTTCTTTATCCAGAAATGCACTTGAGGTAAAAATCTCTTTGAGGGAGACCTGAGATCATGACTTGTCAGGAAGGAATACTCACTAAAGAACTATTTCAAGTCCTTCACAATAGTTTTTGTTTTCCAAAAATGTTTTATAGGTCTTCTGTGTTCTAGTTTTAAAGTCTTGTTAAACAAGTCTTACTTGAAAATCTCATGCCACTAGGAATCTATCTGTAGAAATTCGAGTTTGTAACGATAAGGTGATTCAGAAGGACAAGACAACATTACAACACATTTTGACATTTAGGGAAATTGTGAAAGTATGTTTGAAAAAAATGACAGCAAACAGGAAAAAGAGAGAGCACATGGCAGCCACAGCAGACCCATTCATCCCATAAGCAAGACGCAAACGCCCGGGAAGCGAGGAGGACAGGGGGTGAAGCAGGCCGTATGTAATGAGTCTCAGCTCTTGCACTGAATAAACTCACATCTGAGCTGTTCACTTTAGCCATGCAAGTCTTTCTCTTGCACCGCCTTTGCTGCAGAGTATAATTTGTTGTGTGTAAACAATGTCAATGCTGTTTGACACATAGGGACTAGATGTGTTTGCGGGCTTTTAGTGAATCACTTGAGGTCTTTTGGAAGTGCAGCTTAGGTTAGTGCTCATCTGTGTCAGCACAGTGAGGCACACTCTGATGACTCCTCTGCAGTGGGAGAATGCTCAATACTCTGACCTTTATTCCATTCCGCAGCATATAATACTGTAGTCCAGTGGGGAATTCTGGGAAGGCTGAATTGTGTCTCTTGTGGCATCTCAGTCCCAGTTCCAGGAGATGAAGTCAGGGTCAGCTGCTGATAGAGAGCATGGGTGTGTGAATATCTGTTCATTACAACTACACTCTTCTGTGTTTTGCTCCTCTACAAAATTGTTAGAGTAGGTTTAGGTGTATGCCTTTAAAGGGAGGTTCTCTCACTCCTTGGCTCCTTGTCCTCCAGGGTTTTTAAGCTACACCTCCATGGAGGGAGAGTGTGCTGATTGGGTAAAAGGCATGGAGATGAAGTGTAATCAGGGAGTTGGTTAAGGGCAGATTTCATGACAGAACATCAGTGAAGACATGCAGCAGCTGGATAAGGCCAAACCAACATGGATAATCACACACATACATGTCTGGGGTGACAGTAGAGGTTTGACATTGGCACACTGGATTGAAATTCTGTATGAATGTAGATCCGGCTCAGGCTGAGGAAAGCCTTGTAATTTATTTATTTGGCCTTGCCCAATGGGCTTTCTGCCTCACAGGGTTTAAATGCTGTTCTCTTTAATGGCTTCAGCAGCATGAGTTTGGAGCTTGGTCAGCTATGCAATTTATTAGTACTGTAGCACAGGAAAAATACTGATGGCTTTTCTTCATTTCATCTTGGAGTTTAGGATAAGCTCCCA
>CM032886.1:95000-177500 GCA_019176425.1 Megalops atlanticus
ACTTCAATGCAAAGCAGTGTAGCCTTGTGTGAGTAGCACCAGCAAACAATCTCCTGCTAAGAAAGCTTATGAACCTTAACTGCTGTACCAGCTTTTATCTAAATTCTGAGTAGGATGACAATATTATGCAGAAAAAGGCATAAATTTCAAATGGAGACACAACGCACCATTTTGTCTCCTGCTTCTTCCTGTTAACTTGTGTTTTTTCATTTATACTGGGATTGTGAACCTGGAGTGGCTGGATGGAGGGTGCTCTTACCTCAACAATATCCTGAACCCCCCCAGTTAAGGCTAAGAATGACCTGTCATTGTGCCACACTTATTTTTTCTTGAAGTACTAATTAATGTTCATTAAAATCAGAGAGAAGGCTGTTCCTCCAGTACAAAGCCACTGCTCTGGTGAGAGCTGTCAGATGGGATTGCTGTCTGGTGATATCCATTACTCTTTGACAGGTCCAATAAAAACAAGTGGCTAAAGAATGTTTTTCTTGGAAGAGGGAAAGTAAAATCCTCAAAGTAATTAAAAATTGATGAAAGGTGAGCTGTTTACATTCTTGTCCAACCCTTACAGTAATTTTGCTTTTCAGACTCAGAAATATTTGTTTTTATTCAACTGCCTTTTTACTTGACCTGTTTACTCGCTTATATATTCAGATGCTTGTGTGCTGTGTGAACTCCTTTTTGAGGGATTGTTTGTCACGTTACAGAATGGGAAACTTTCAGGAAACACTTGAGGATGTTACAAGATGAACACAGCTGGCATGTTTTCTCTCGCACTGATTTCACCTCATATAGTCAGATTTCAATCTGTTTTTTCTCCACTTAAACATTTAATAAAGATAGCAGCTATGTTTTAGCAGTCCTATCCAGGTTGCCTTTGCTGGCAGTTGGGCTGGCTAATGTTCCTGCTTTAGGATTAAGGCTAGGGTTAGGGTTAAATTGGGCTGGACTGGGAGTGTGCTAAGCATGTAATGTTCCTACTTGGATCAGCAATGTGACAGTCGCAACTGTACTCATAGTCAGACAAGACAAAAAAAAAACAGAAGTATGTATCCAAACACATCCACAGCTGGGTTTCTGTTTAAACAAGGCTTATGTGGTCACACAGATGGAGTCACTGCATCACTGATGATGCGATTTCCTTTGTAACTGGGGCCCACACTTCTCCACTTTCTTCCTTTTTTATTGCATTTCCCTGAATAGCACGGAGAATGATGTCACTCTGCATGGTGTAGAGAACATTAATTATTGTTATATTTAATAAATGCTGCCACGTCTGGAACAGTTTAGCATCTGTTCTTTGATAAACAGATAGAGCAGCATGGCTGTGGTTCAGATTAACAGCAGACAGCTCTGGAGGGCCTGTCAGGTTCATTTAGTGCTGTTTATTACTTGTTTCCATAACACTGTGATTAGGAGGTAATTAATGAATTCTATGTCACCATAAAGGAATGAACTTAATTCCTCCTGAGAACAGCAAAGATATTTGTGTTTTCCTCCCAGTTGTTTAGATTTTTACTTGGTCTGAGTACTGAATTATAGCACCTTTTTACTACCATCACTGCTTAGGGAGACACAGCTCAGGAGCCTGGTTATTATCAAGGGGGCTATTAGCTGTTTTCAGGGCTCAGTTGTAAATTGAAATTGTGAGTTTCAAATTCTATAAAAACTTCTAATACTTAGCCATGCAGATCCAAATATATCAAAACCAGAAGCGTATTCCTTATTAATATTTATGATCTGTGAAATGTAAGGCATGCCATGTATTGTAATGGACAGTGAGGTGGGAAGGGGGTAAACAGCTTTGTTTTAGTCAAATATTTATTGATGCTTATCATTTGCAGTTACTGTGCAATAATGTTAGCATCAGGAATCCATAAATCTGTGCAGTGTCAAAACTCTCTTCCAGCTAAGATACTGGTTGCCTCCCTCTGTACACTCCCTATACACAGAAATATGTGTCAGTACTCACTAAAGGACCGATTTGTTTACACCCATACGCTGTAGTGGCATCAGCCTTCTTTGTCACTGGGTCAGGGGAGCTTCTCAGTGTAACTGCAGAGGCAGCAGGTGCTGGATTTATGATTTCACAAATGCTAGTGCTGTGGTTTTTTCACTTCATGCAGATGTTGTCTTCCAGTCACATGGCAACCCCTCTTACATCATTTCTGCATCCCACCTGGACCCATTTGCTAAAACTGGTTTTCTCAGTAAAGCTCAGCAGTCTTTAAATGAGATGGAGCTGTTGTGAGACTGTATGCTCTCAGTATTGACTGGGCAGGTTCCTGTCTCAGCTGCTTACAGGGCTAAAAACTTCAGATCTGTTAGTTTTTTGAGGGTGGCCAGTCCCACCGTAAGGTAAGAGTGGCAGGCAAAGAATGGCAAGTAAGATGTGAATCTGGGGGTGTCCCAAACTAGGAAAAATGAAAGGTACCCTATGGAAATATCCATCTATTTTCTAAGATAAACTGACCTGGTCATCAATGAAGTGCCCAGCAGACTAAAGTAAGCCAATTAACAGCACAGCACAGCATCATATGCCCATGATAACAGGAAAAGCACCCTGAGGATGTCCGTGTGCAGTAATTTCTCATGCCTGGGCTTAAATTCACCTGATCAGCCAAATTATTGAATGTGTTTTGGGTGAAGCTTCCTCCTCCAGTAGCATGACCCAGCTAGTATTTCTTTTGTTATAATATATTGTTGAATACATTGCTTCATATATTTCAGGAATAAAAACTAAGAAAAGAAGCTATGCCTTAAAACTTGAAGCCATCTATGGCTTAGTAGAGCTTGGGGGTATGCTTGGGGGTATGTAAAATATTTTAAACATCCAATGATAACATAGTAAGAGCATTAGCATTTTTCTGTTGCACCCACTCATTTTTCTGCACTGTCCAACTGGTAAAAAAAAAAAAAAAATACATCTCAGATTAGAGCAAGACTAGAATAATCCTGGAAGGTCCAAGAAGGTTGCTATTCAATGATAGGCCATACTGGCCAGAATGCACAGTCTAAGACTGAAATTAAATAAAAAATTTGACTTACCTGGGCCCTCGTTCATAAAGCATGCATATCCACAAATTTCATCATAAATCATATGTGCACAGAAACCTGTGTAAGTTTTCCTGTTAAATGTTGAATTTGATGTTAGAACTAATCCTGTGACCAACAGGGGTATTGCAAGCATGAGGAAGACGTTTCCCAGTCTGAAAATATGACTCAGTGAGGGAGCATCATGACAACATCAATGAATAGTAGAGATGCATCAGTTCTCCCTGGCAGGAGACACACCCACACATCTGAGGGGGATTTCAGTGCAGGACATCATGTCCCTCTCAGGCACCCTTAGCAGTGTCTCTCTCATCACGAGTGCACAGCCACTCACCAAAATCTGCAGGTTCTGCAGGCTCCTGTGTGCGTGTGTGTGTGTGTGTGCATGTCCGTGTGTTTGTGTGTGAGTTCGTGTGAGTGTGAATGCGTGGGTTTGTGCTTTGCATGTGTTTGTAATGATGTGTGGAAGTATGTTATCTTTTCATCCTGCTAGAGGAAGGCACTGCTGTGTGGCTGCATGCCTAACATGCTCCCAGGCTGCTCAGGTCAGCGCTGAGTTTCTCTCAAAGCACAGGATCACTGTGCTCTACCTCCCAGCTGTTCATCCAGTGAAGGAGCAGCATCAGTGCAGCCTGCAAGGGTTTGTGAAGAGTCTGTACATGTAAACCCGTATCAATCCCCGCTGTCTCTCACCCAAACCCCGTCAAAATCTGATTCTCTTTATTCGTGAATAAAATGTAGCATGTTACTGAGATCCGCATGGTATGTTAAATTAATTAGGAGTGAAAACATGACACCATTTTGGACTATTCCTGCTTATATATTTTAAAAATGTTATACATTAATATCATTGCAGAATATGAATTTAAACTCTGTGCAGAGTTCCTGAGTCTCTACTGCATTAACTCCAAGCTGTCAGATTTACCAGGATATTGTTATTGTCAGGCATAATTAAATTCTCTTTAGTGGCAGTGGCAGGAAGGGCATGTGGGTGTGGGGGGAGGACTTACCTCTGAGACCCTTTCTAACATGCTGTTTTACATTTGCTCTCCTGTAGTACCGAGCACTAAGAATGTGTGTGTGGAGGTCTCTGTTTCCCCACAGCCTTTCCTTGAACCACTGGCTCTGTGGGAGCTGAGATGCAGAGGGTTATGAAAGTAGAGTCCTGGAGAAGGGCTGAATATTTTGATGTTTTGTAGCTTGCTGCACTGCTGCTGTTATGCTGAGAGATGTATATTTGTGGAGTCAGCAGCCAGTAGAGCCGTAAGCACTTTCTTTCTCTGGATGCCTTTGGCGTTGTGTGTCATTGGCATCCGCTGCCGTGATGTCATCAACACGTGACACAGCTCAAATAGATCTGAGAGTTAATGTTTAACAGCTACATGCTTCTGCCCACAGCAACCTGCCTTTCCACTAAACTGCACATGCCCAGGTGCTCTCATCCTGTCTCTGCTCATTCCTTTAGACAGGCGTGATGGCTGTCCACACTGACAGTGTTATTGAGTGTGCTCTTGCGAATTGCAGGCAGATAGATGGGAAGTCAGAGTGACGGTTGTTGAAGAAATTGATTTCATTTCATTAATCCTGCACAAAAAATAATATATTGAGAATATATTTTTCGAACTCAATCAGTATAATGAAAATGTGTAAATTTTGGTATACTGCAATATATTTGTGTTAATATATTTCAGGGTGCTTGCAGTATATTGTTAGGCTGAAGGCTTTTTAATATATTACATTATACTTCATTTTTGTTTGGAATTTTTGTCCTCAAAATATAAATGCACTGAAGTTCTACTAATGCTCTCATCTCTGTCAAGTCCAAGTTCAGATACATACATGTTGGTCCAGATGGAAGTGCTTTCCATTTTTATTAATATCCCTTGATAAATAGTACCAAAAACGTGATAAATCAAAAAGAATATTTTTAACATTATACTTCAATCTTAATATAATTGCTGGAGTGAAGTAATATTGTTCACAGATATATTTTATTCCAGAAAATACAAGACACACCTCATCTTTTTCTGATGTCCTAAACTTTGTTTTCCTTTTAAATTTTTTAAATAAAGTGATTTTTTTGAATTGATTGATTTTTTAAAATCAAATCTGTGGTTTCATGCACTTGTATCTCTATCAGCTAGCTTGTACCTTGTCTGGCCAACTATTAAAACCTGGTCATGCAGCACTTCCAATATTGTTAACTCCTTGTATGGCTTTCTGCTTGTGTTGTACTCTGCCTTACTTGTAAATCGCTTTGGATAAAAGCATCTGCCAAATGAATAAATGTAAATGTCCATTTGTTTTTTTGTTAAATACTTTCTTGGTTTAAAACAAAAAATAATTACTCAAGAAAGCGGCGGAGAGCATTGAGCTCAGTTAACCATTTCTTTGTAGGCCTGGATGGATCCTTCAATCAACATCATTTAAGAATTTTCTTGTTCAGTTTAGAGCATCTCGGCAGAGGGAAGCAGGCTTTGGCCAAAGTGCCCTGGTGTGTGTTCATGCCATCTATCTCAGCAAGGCTATAGGACATACAGATGCAAATCAGCCCAAAACATAACAATGATCAGACCCTTGCTTCACAGTGGGGATGGCTTCTTTCCCCAGAAAGATCAGTTTTTTATTTCATCTCACCATGACATGTTTCCGGTTGTCTTTCTAATGTATTTGGCAAATTCAATTTTTTTGACATGTTCTAACCTGAAGATGCCAGCTTATTAACAAGATCCCCCTCAGCAGAAATATATTATAATAATTATTAATAGTAGCATGGGTATAAACAACAACAACTGCTCCCCACCTGAAACACACACTCCACCATGTATTGTACAGGCTTTCACAGAACAGCATCTCGCTGTGTCTGGTCTTGATCACCGAGTGTGTTTAACATTTTTAGCTGTGGCAGTGTGGCAGCTGATTCAACAACCATATGCAAGCTGCAGCCACAGTGCTGCTTTCGCTAAAAGGAGACGTTATTGTTGTGATATCAGATAATGCTGCTGGCTTTAGTCCCTAAGGCTGTTATTTGCTCATGAAATTACTGAATGTAGAATCAAAGGGGAATTGGACTCCAATTACTTCGGTGTACAAACCACATATTTTTTTATTAGCTTAGGAATTTCTCAAGTATACCAGATTTTTTAGATGATCAGTTTCATTCATGTTTTTTTCTGTGATGCTGTATCACCCAATTGGCTGTCCTTGTAAACATGCTCCGAGGCAGGATGTGCAGTGACCTACAACAGAAAATGAATCACTGCACGGTTAGCTGTAGCTGCTAAGGAAGCTTGCTGCATAGCTGCATACACTGAAGTGCTACTGAATGTGAAAACCGCATTCAGAAAGGAAGTACAGACCAAGCTGTCGGTCAGTGGCCACAGAACATGCATGTCCCTCAGACTGAAGGGGCATTTTTTGGTCTTTTTATGGAGTCATGACATTAGCAACATGATTTTCATATGTAAAACACACACCTGGGACTCTGTGTGAAACACTGTGACATTTTGTGTTTCTTTTATGTACTGCATGTGCTCAGTCTTTTTAGCAATCCTTATTTTTTAAATTCAGTGGGATTCTTTTGTCCCTCTGTAAATGTCAGTGTGAAAATGGTAAAATCTCTGAAAGTGTAGATCTTACTTCTTTTGCAGCTCTGCTGTGTTCCTTGTACAGCTGGAGGTCAAGCAGTGAGATGTTAGCAGGCAGGAGATAGTTCTTGTAGTCACTCTAAAAATTCTGCTGCTGGAGTTAGTCTTGTTTGATTTGTGTTCTCAGAAAAAGGCCATTGGATTTTTCCAGACAACATGACTAAATAGGAGCTTTACTGTGCACTGTGTCATTCTCAGGTTCCAAACTGAAGCTTGTGGTTAAGAGTTTGTATGTTAATGCTGTAAATATAGGTACTTCACATAAAACTTTATCATTAACCATAAGAGCCATATTGCTGAAAAAATGATAATGCTCAGTATAATCTCAGCGCCACTGAAAACAGCATGCGAACATTCAGAACATTCATTTCAGCTTCTCACTTTCCAAGACATTCATGGTTGCCAGGAACCGGGGGGAAATTCTGCTCCATCCCCAGCTGTCTGTGGCAATTAGGGCTGCAACTAAAGGCTGTTTTGATAGTCGAATAATCTATTGATTATTGAAACGAATAATCGTCTATTCGGATTATGAATCGCACAATTAGTCTACTCAATGGCTCTTATTTACCTATCGGCTTTTAAATTTAGCTTGAGGTGGTATATGCTAACTAACAATAAAGACAATAAAGATGAGAACTTCATTCACAAATACGTCTTGTAATGAATGGTTACTAGGACTAATTCAGTGAGGGCAGTTGCTTGCTGGGGAGTACAAGTCTGCTTCCTTTGAAGAAAGCCATCCATGGTAGCATTACGAGATCCAACAAATCCATAACTCGTTTGAATTAATTCAAACACAACCCACATTGGGCACGCACGCATAGACACGAGTTGTAGAAATCTTTTGCAATTTAGAAAGTATGAAATTCTCCGGTGTTCTCTAAACTTGTGCACTCGGCAGCAACACTATCTCCAGCCATTAACATCGCCATGACAACGATGCAACATTTAAGCAGAGAATTTCTAAATAGCAGACAGGCTCTGGTTTAACATTGTAAAGTTAGGGCACATATGGAGTATGAACAGGATCGTTGTGAATAATAGGTTATTATTTTATTAATTATTTGCTACACTGTATGTTCAACATCATTAATCATTTATTGATGAAGAGAAAATGTATTTCAGAATAGAAAACGTTACAGCTCATAACGTGAAGTAACATGGCTTTTAACATTAACATTAGCTATGCTAGCTAGCTAACTAACTTAACGAGTCTTCATCATCCAGAATGCCAACGTGCCACCTCATCAGATGCTCGAGCATAACTGATGTGCTCCCATGCCAGGCAAGGTCAGGTCTGCAAATGTTGCAGTTCACAACCTTCTTGGCAGAGTTAACCCTTTTGCACATACGGTCACACCGGTGTGATTAGCCGTTTAGCACATATGCTAGCACGGCTGCGATTAGAACACAAGTTCTAGCTAGGTTTATCTTTGAGGAAACAGCGATTTAACATTAGAAAATATAGCAAATGTGGCGGTTAAAACTATGAGAAGCTCAATAATGCTAATGAAAACATAACGAACCATATAATGTAACACACGCGCTTCATAGCATACAATAAGTTACGTGCGAAAGGGTTAAGAGTGCAATGCTGCCACACTTTTGAGGTCTTTGGTTGTGAAGGTGTTGCCATCTCTATTGTTCACTCCAGTAAAGCAACATAGCTTAGGCTACATGTCTGAGCATTCCAAGTGAACACAAAAAACACACGCGATTACGTCACCAACTAATCGACAATTAAATTTGTTGGCAACTAATTTGGTCATCGATTTTAGTCGACGATGTCGATTATTCGTTGCACCCCTAGTGGCAGTTTGGACTCTGTAAAGGTGAGCAGGGTGGACTGTGTGCCAGTCTGCTTGCTGGGTATTTGAGGGAATGTGGCAGCATAGATTTAATACAGTGCCATTATGAGAGGAACAGCCTGCCTCTCTCTCCATCACTCCACTCTGACAGTGCCAGTGACGTGTGGTTCTGATAGGCCAGTCTGGCTGGTATTTATAGTGTGGTAGAGAGAGGGAGGAGGACCAGGAGAACAAACACGTGGTTTGAGTTGAAGGGAAGGCGAGAGGGAGTAATAGAGGTGTAGCAGAGATATTTACGTGGTCTAGAAGGATGAGCTCATGGGAGGTGTGTGTTTTTATGTATGTGAAGGGGTTGGGTGTATGAATGTGTATTGTAGGAGATGAGTCAGAGAGAGAGGTGTGACTAATGTGTGGAGCATCTCTCATTTCCCAGCCATTATTTCATTTTAACACTTTTTTCTAGAGTTGGATTTGGCAGAGTTCAAAGCCTGTCCATTTCGGCACATTGGTATCCTGGTGTTGGAAATTCATCCATTTATATTTGTCCATATGGAAAAAGTGACCTGTGAAAATACCCAAACCAAAAACACTGACTGGTGTACCACTGTTCCTTTGGACAGCAGTGTAACGCCTTAGTCTCAGTGCTGTTTTCACCATTCGCCACAGGAATCCCAGGATGCCTCTGAAGGAGAGGGAATGAACAGAAAGAATGCCCTACAAGTATTTTGCTATTTTTTCACATTTTTTTCCAATGACATGGCTGGGAAGGCAGGATTTGCTCTTCTGTGAATACAGCCAGCTCCTTTTGTCTGAAATTGCAGTAACTAGCGAGCTAGCAAGCAAATACTAACTACATTCGTTTATTATAATACATTACATTTTAAAGCCTTTCTGTTTGAAAGGGATGCACAGCATGTTAATTAAGTTGCAGTAACACAGATGTCTGACACAGCTGACACATGTCCTAGCAAGACAGCTAGCAAGCGGTCTGAACAGCTAACATATTAGTTCCGACCAGGACAACTTCCTACCCATCAGTGTCCATGTGTTTAAAGCAGTTCCCATGCCTGATGCGAGGGCACACAGATGCCTTCGTAAAACAACCCCACACTGAATTTAAAATCGACCATTTTGTATGAAAAGTTTGACAGTATGTCTTAATATTGTTGTCTGGATACTCACATACTCTGGCCTTAAATGGCTGTACCTCACATGCTGCTGATGAATCCATTCACTCAGTAACAGCCGCAGCTTTCAGGCCAGTTGCTCTTACTCTCATCATATGAGCAGGCTGCCCTGGCAGACTTACCTGCTGCTGCTCTTCTCCTCACAGTGTCCATTCTTCCCTCTGTGAGTGAAAGGAGTGCCTTCCCGCTGAATTTACCCATGGTTCCTGTAAGGGCACAAACTGCACTGGAAAGATATAGATGGGGCATTTATTGCTTGTCAGAGTAAATGACTACAGATGATGTATAGAGTATGATGTATTAAGATGGCATATTCCTGTCTCTCACACACATGTAGAGTCTTTACTTGTGCGAATGGCTTGGTGATAAAGCATTAGACTGTGCTTTCTTACTTATTGTACAGCAGGGTGCGAGATACGGGGGGTCTGGGGGAACCCCCTGAAAGCCTCAACAGCAAAATTTTGGGGGGTCTCTGGAAAAATCTTTAAAAAATTGTCACTTGCAATTGTCACTAAAAATGTCTTTTAACACTTAAAGCCCGACAGACGCCTGACAGCCCGGCATACACAGATCCATAAGTTTTGTATGTTTGTCTGATGTTACCCAAGTTGCCAGATCGTCTATGAAACACAATCCACACACTACATACAATTATTTATTTACTTACTCTTCACCCCCCCCCCCGCTGAAAAAACCTCCTGTATTTTGAAACCTAAATGTTGGCAGTTATGGGTAGGGGAGACCCCCCGATTGCCACCGGGTATTTCACACACTGCTGTACAGGGTGTTGCCGGGAGAAGAACAGCATGAGTAGTGTGCTTCCACAGGCTGAACCATGGGATCCAGCAATTTTATCATTTTTATATATTTTAAATAGTCAAATATATTTTATGTGTGTACCCATGCAGGCTTGTTTGGGTGTGTGTGTGTGTGTGTGTGCGCACATGTGTGTGTGTGTGTAGAGGGTTGGCAATAGGGGACAGAGGAGACACATTTTATTGTGCTTAACCTTTCAGTGGGCTTAAGAGAAGATTTGTTTGGCATTTTCCATCCCCTGTGGATTAAAATAGATTACAATGGGAATGAAAATGACACAACTCATAATAAAACAAACATGCATTTGTCTCTAAAATATCAGAAAAGATTAAGCAGTGGCCTGACGTGTGAGAGCATCCTCAGGATGATACTACAGTAATCTTGAGAAAAGTAAACACACAGTTGACAAGAAAGGAAATCACACAAATTGGCTGAACCAATACGATCACAGGGGAACAGGCCAAACAGCAGAGTGCAAACATAGTAACGCCTCAAGAAACTGTCACCTTAGCTCACTTCATTGTGTTTCTGAGACTGTGAAGTACTGCTCCTCAGCAGAAGTATCTGACTTGGGCTGCCTGCTGTACATTAGCTAAAACCTTCTACTACTTGTGAAGTCTTAATACACTGATGAGTATTATATGTAGGGTTAATGTCTGACACTTGGGGAAACAACTCCCCAGTTGTAGTACCTGAATACTTCTTAGTTGTATGTTTATTTAAAATAAATAATCACTGCACCAGTGTTATGCATCTTGTGGTTGCAGAAATGGCCTGCTATTTTTTCATTCACTCAGCCGGCTTCCCCTTAGTGGCTGGAGGTCCATTAAATGCTGGCAGTAGGAGACAATGCTGGTCTGCACTGAATCCCGGGATGTCTAAGGCCAGCTATTATAGGTCCCAAGCACAGAGCTGAGCAGGTTTAGATTTAAAATTATTAAAATGTATAACATATATAATATTTTAATATATAATTTGTATTTTTGTATTGTATGATTTAAGATTATTTATACACTTAGTTCCAAGGCATCATCAGTTAAGTTTGAAAAATGGTACAAGGTTAGTTTATGAATTATATTTTTCAAGATGGTATTTGCTTGCTCATTAGCCTGGAGCTTGTTGTGCATATGAGTGTAGTGTATGAGACATAAAGTATTGTGACATTCACAGCAGCACTTTGTAAACATCATTCCAGCGCTGAAGCTTCTTCTAATACTAATTCTTCCAAAAGCTGAGCAAAATCGTACATACGCACATTAAAATATTCAAAGTAAAATCAGAGTTCTTTTTCTCCCCATTTTAAACAGGATATGAACAATATAACAGTTTTTCAATCATAAACCTTTTTATTCATTCCTAGAGTATTCTTCAATCTTCACAGATATTTTTGATGTGACAGGTCAGAGCAGCTGTATAGACCCAGCAAGGACAGTTATTGACAGTGAGTCGCATTGAAACAAAGAGGAAAAAGTGTGTTTTTAATAGAGAGGTAACATGGAGGAGAGTAGGAAGTGATCCTGTTTAAATCTGTGGTCTATTTACATATATGGGTAAACAGGTCCAAATAATGTAATGCAAAATACTTTTACTTGAGCATTTTTAATACTTTCTTACTCTTACTCAAGTACTTTTCAGGAAGTGGAAATAAAAGTGAATTTTAATTCTGCTCATGTAAATTTTCTCTAACGTAACAGCACTTCTAGATGAGTAGGATTTTCCAGTACTCTTTCCATGACTATACCATGTAACCATTTATGAAATACCATATTCCATTGTGCCTGTTTTGGATACCTTTTTAAAATCAATGAAGCAGGAAAATATTTTTGTTTAGTGAACATACATTTTTATTGGGTTGTGTAAGGTGTCCTGTAAATGACGTCAGTGGTGCACTGTTATTGCAGACATTGTGTTCGTTAGAGAAGGACAGTGTCTGTTTGTTTATAATACTCCTATCTCCTTCAGTTGCCCTGGAGAACCACCCTGCCGGAGCAGAGACAGACAGCCACGCTGCCGGTGCCAGCAGCAGGGGCCTGGGGCCTGCGGGCTGCCGGGTGCCAGAGGGGGAGCTCCTGCTGCAGGTGGGTAGTCGGAGCACAGGGTCGTTCCTGTGGACTGTGAGTGAGGCTGGGGGACCATCTGTGCAGGATGCATCTGTGCAGGATGCATCTGTGCAGGATGCGTCTGTGCAGGAACAGTGTACGCTAACTGGTGTGTGCATTCCTGCCATTTGCAGAGTTTTCATTACCCTATTCATTCCTTTAATCAGTACATTAGTATTTTGTTGCCACCCTTGTCCTGGTCAACTTAATTATCCTTTGATAATAGATTATGCATTTATACAGTTGCTGTGTATTTACTGATACAATTCAGGGTTTGAGTGACTATTCATGCTAAGAATAATAATTTTGCAAGAAAATTCATGTTAACACATTGTTATGTGGCATTGTCTGATAGAAGGTGTGCACTAGACTATAAAACCAGATTTTCTTTCAGCTTCTAGGAAACGTCATGACCCTGGGTGCTAATGTACAAGGGCTTAACTCAGGCAGCCACTTCTGTAATCCCCTTACAACACAAACCACCGTAGAAGGCTCTAAATGTCTTCTGTGAGTAAATTTTCTGTTCTGCAAAGGTCTGCCTAATTGTGACCTTGCCTCAGTGTAAGAATTGGGTGGGAATAAAGAAGCTGCTTGCTTATTCAGTGTGCAATGCAGCTTCACTACAGAAGGGTTCTAAGACAAGAGCTGCACCGTATTTACATAACATGCTGCAAATCTATGATGCATCTTGGGATTTCCCAAATACGTGTTCTTCTGTTCTCCAAACAGCTTATGGGTGAGAAGAGAATAGCAGTGCAATAAAGTTAATGGTGCATTCACACAGAGAAAACCCTATCAGCGCCAATCCCCGCAGGGCATTGGAGTTTCTCATTAGAGTCAATACAGTGGAAGTGGGAAGTCTCCCATTTATAACTCAGACAGAAATAGGAGAACAAACTGCTCTTTCTAGTAGGAAAGGACACCTCACAGAGGAAAAGGAAATCTCCTCCCAGGCGCACACGCTCCTGCTGCCATTCAGAGCTTCTGTGGGGCCCTGTGGGGCCCTGCGGGGCTGCCCCCTCCGGCCACCAGGGCGGCAGTGTGAAGCACACCCTCTGCCCTGCCCTGACTGTGCTGTTTACAGACAGCCTGCGCCATTTACAACACAGCGGCTTTGACTACAGATAGCACTGTGTTTAATTGCTGAACATTATTGAAAGCGTGTAGAGTGACTATATTTTTAAGGCATCTTAGTTTTGTCAGCACGTGATTCTTTTGTGTGACATGTTTGAGTGGAATTGAATTTATCAATGGAGGTTAAAGTCTGTGGAAAGACCTAAATAACTTTCTGTAGTTGCCATTGGCAGTGTGAACTCATTTCCACAACAAACAGACAGAGGCCCTTATAAGAAGAGGGTGAAAATGAAGAAGCACCTAATAAAAGTGTCAGTAAAGGCATTAAGCTCTTGGCTCAGAAAGTATCTCCAAACTTAATTATATTGGACATCTGTCTGTAACTCCTCAGATAAACACATGCAGGCCCGGCCCAGCTCTTACTGCAGTCTACACTCAGTAATTACACTGCTGCTCCAGGCTCTGCCAGCCTCTGTGTGCCAGCAGGAGAGGATGTTTTGATCCTGCAGCTCTCACTGTTGTGTCATCAAGGAGAGTGGCAGTTTGTCAGAGTGAGCACAGTAACAGAGCCTCCCCTCAGGCAGGGACGGCAGGAGGAGTCAGGCAGAGGCTGACAGTCTGAGCTGCCATCTCATGAGCTGACAGGAGAGAAACGGGGGGACTATTTCTGCCCAGTCTTGCCTTTCTGTGTTCCATTTCAGACACTTACCCATAAATTATGGAAGAACTGTATGTGATCAATTATTCAAAGGGGTAGAAAGAGAATAGAACAGTAATTAAATATACTATCAATGTGCGTGTTTTATTATTGCCAACTCCATACATGTATGTGTCTCAGAACTATTCACACAGGCTCATGTTGCCTTGTAAGGTCATGTATATAATAATACTATTGTAACAATACATGTATGTAACTGTACTACTGTATTGCTATGAACCTTGCTTTTCATTTGTACCACCAAACTCTTAAATTTGTTTGGTTTGGTTTCCATCATATCACACAACAACACAGGATCATGTGCTGACATGAGTACTGTTCCAGCAATAATGTTCCAGTACAATAATTTGTCAGATGAAAAACATGGGAAAATGCACTAAAAATCCCACAGTGGCTCAGGCTCTATTAAACCATAGTGTGCAGAGTCACTGTTTTGCTGTGGCTAAATGGAAAACTGCAGGGAAAAAGAGGAGGCCTGAGGGGAGAGGGGAGGGGGAGTGGGGGGGGGGACTGCACAGTTTTCTTACCCTGTCGAATTACAAGTTTAAGGAAGAAACAATTAACAAAGTATAAGTTTATTATATCTGTTTCTACTAGGTACTCTATTTGTTTTTGCATTAATGAGAATAAATTAGTTTTGTTTGACTCAATCACGCGTCAACCTAAAGTTTGTTTATGGCTAGAAGCACTGTATCTTTGCGATCTGCAAATCGGCAACAGAGATAAACATTAGCTACCTAGGCCTACTAGTCGAGGCGTTGTAGGGACACGTACAATGAGTGTCTTCTACACAACTCCATTAGCTACTCGTAAATACGTTGCCAAGGACGTGGTGGAGATACGGTCCGGTATGATTGGTAACGCGAAGACTATCTTTGGCTAATGTTAGCTCAGACCAAAAACAACAATGAAAAGATATTTCTTGGTTGTGAATGGGCAAGGAGAGACAACGAACTTGACATATGCAGGTAAAGCTCAACTTACACTAACTAGTTACTAGAGCATCATTGGGCAAGATTAATTAGCTAATGTTAGCTAGCTAGGTTGGCTTGGCCATTTCAGGTAGTGAGAGTTAGCTGGCCATCTGTGTGGCTTCAAGCAGTGTATGGGTGTGTGTTTCCAGCAAAATTCAGGCTCTGTGGGACTGCTGGACCCCTAGTGTGAATTCTAACCTTAGGCTTCGCCTGGTCTTGCATCTCCTCTCCTGTCTGTTGTCTTTTCTCTGCTGTTTTCTGTATTTTGTCACGTTTCCATATTGTTTACACATGTAACAACCAAAGCTGCCAAGTGTGTTAAAGCAGAGGTCTCTGCAAGCTTATATTTTTCAGGACAGTTTTGTGGGTAGTTGAGAGATACTGGTTTCCATCCACTGGATCAGCCTAAATGTGGACAACTATTATTGAATATTTATTTTACTTGTAATTTTTGTTGTATTTATTCATTTATTTGTTGTATTTATGACACTTTTGTTGTATTTCTGATCTTTATGAGTATTTCTGTTGTTACTTTGATTTCTTTATGTGTTGTCTAGTAGAGAACTTTATTCAAATGAGAATTTATTTTGTATTGTGCAAGGCTAAAAATTAGATATCAATTCTGAATATTCATACTTTGTCACTGGACTGTTATTAGGCTCTATTGAATTGTGGTGATATTGAATTACGAACCTCATATCGAATATTGAACCGAATCATGAGATAACTATATTGTCCCATCCCTAGCTGTCACCCTGCAAAATAATGTATCGTTGGTGAAAACAACCAGCCATCTGCACATTTTACAGTTGGATACTGCTTCTCTATGTCTTTCATGCTTAAACACACAATCTATATTTTAACTGCTGTGTAATTCCTACAGGACCAGCTCAAACCCGCAGACTAGGGGAGTATTATAAGTGCATAACAGAATGTTTGGTGGCTGCCTATTTCAGGAGACCCTGGGGTGTTGTTATATGCTTTTCTGCAGGTGAACCAAATGAAACATGGGTTTGCACCCCTCTTTGTTGAGAAGAGGGGTTTAGAGCTGGGGGGGCCTAATCAGAGGAGTAGCTTCTCATGAAAACATGTGGGCCACAGCCTATACAGGGTCCAATAAGTTTACCTACACTCAACTCAATCTCCACACCTCAGTCCAGCTGAACATCTCTGGTTCAAACTCAAGAAAGCAGCTCACAAGCAAAACTCAGGAGTTCTGAAGGACCTGCAGTAATGCTACCAGGGGGATGGTGAAAAACCCCACTCTGAAGCACCTGAATCCCTAAAACCCTACAGGAAGCATCTGGCAGCATCCATGCCAAAAGATGCTGTACAAAATACTAATTATAGCAATAAGAATAAATGCTATTAAGTGCTATTTGCTATTAAGTGCTGTTATGATTATAGTGTAAGTTTTTAGAATGTTTTAAGCAGAAAAAACATCCAATATGTACATTTTTTTATTAAGGATATACATATGTTTGGATGACAGTGTATATATTTGGATACCATTCACCATGGTAGGGGTGGAATAGGGCTCGTTCAGTTTACGCATGGTGATCGAGTTTAGGCTTTAATCTGCAGGTGTTGCATAACCCTAACACTAAACTGAAGGGCCCTGGGTAAGCCTGGGAAAGCCACTGCACAAGTGGGGGCTGGACACTGAGAGGAGAGTGAGATAAGTAATGGGTGTGAGTGATGGCATCTGCACAGGCCCTGGATCCGCAGAGCAGATTACAGTAATCAGAGAGAGAAGCATCGACTGAGGACGTAACAGATGGCATTAAACAACAACAAAAATCCCTCAGCTGCGTTGCAGCAAAGGGCAGTGAGAAGAAGAGAATTTACACACATCAGAAACACAAACATGCTCTTCTAGGCTACATGTCTCTCACTGAGAGACTGCCCCCCTACCCATTGCACGGTAGCAGCCTTGTTTCCATTATGAAGGGGAGTCCATGAATTTTGGTTTGTTTTTTGGTAAGTGCTTAGTCATTTACTTAGTCTGCTTTTTGAACAGGATGTTACCTGAACCTTTACTGGTACAGAAATAAACACTGACTGTAGGAAGGCAAACAGAGCAGGATTTCCTCTTTATGCTTTAGCATCATTATTAACTGTGGCTGTAGTCTGAGGAATCAAACAAAACCTCCCTCTTCCTCTGACAACATGAGTGCTTTTCACCAAAGCTGTTGCAAAACAGTTTTAAGAAAATTTCACATTAAGCATCATTTTTTTTTCTAAGGAATTTTGTGTCTGTTATCCAGGCCCTGAACGGTTTTGTGCTGGTCGTCACTGCAGAAGGCATCATATTCTACTCCTCCCACACCATTCAGGATTACCTGGGATTCCATCAGGTAAGACCACCTCACCAGAGCAATGCCACCTGCGTCACTGTACTGCAGCCCCTGCTACTGTACCCTACTGCTAAACAGCCCCTTCAGTAAAACATGCAAAAGCAGTCACACTGTGCTCTCCAGCCTTCTGTTGTTGTGTCTGTCTGTTCCCCTCTGAGGGAAGCCGGGTTTTAGGCTGATCCCTGTCTCAGTAACGCTGGGAAGAGCTTCAGGTCACATACAGGTTAATCATTTAATGCATGCCAGTGTCATGCTCTATTTTCAGTAACTGATACTGTATAAGGACAGCTTTCTGCCCAGCACTTACAGACAGATAACAATACCGGTCCTTTTACGATGGAACAGAAGTATATTGTGGGTGTTAATATCACATAGAGAGCACAGAGAAAGGTATTTGTTTTTTGCAATCTGTCATTATATAACCTTAACCACTACAAGCATAGAACCCTAACTAATATTTAAAAATTCAGTTATGTTTACTTTAACTGCGGTCTGAATTATACCATTACTTAACATCACATCTGACTGGAAAGGTAGTAAATATGCCACATAACTTATTTGTGCTATAATATCAAAGCTAGCTACCCATCTCTATGTGCATAATCCCATAAATTATATTTCCTCCTTCAGCCATTAGCTTTGGACTGCAGGGGAGTCTTTAGGCCTTTAAAAAGTTTTACTTATTGCTCCAGACCTAGCCAGTGTTAGTGGAGTCAGACATTTTTCTCTAGCTGTGTCTTTTTGCAGTGGGGGAGCAAGATAGAGAGCGAGAGAGATGCTCAGAATAATCTGAGGCCAGGAGTAAGGACACAGGGAGTGAGGGTCACAGGGAGTGAGGGTCACAGGGAGTGAGGGACACAGGGAGTGCAGGACACAGGGAGTGCAGGACACAGGGAGTGAAGGACACAGGGAATTAGAACATAGGGAGGAGGGACACGGGGAATAAGGACACAGGGAGTGAGGGACACAGGGAGTGAGGGACACAGGGAATAAGGACACAGGGAATTAGAACATAGGGAGGAGGGACACAGGGAATAAGGACACAGGGAATAAGGACACAGGGAATTAGAACATAGGGAGGAGGGACACAGGGAGTGAAGGACACAGGGAATAAGGACACAGGGAATTAGAACATAGGGAGGAGGGACACAGGGAGTGAAGGACACAGGGAATAAGGACACAGGGAATTAGAACATAGGGAGGAGGGACACAGGGAGTGAAGGACACAGGGAATAAGGACACAGGGAGTGAGGGACACAGGGAGTGAAGGACACAGGGAATTAGAACATAGGGAGGGGGGACACAGGGAATAAGGACACAGGGAATTAGAACATAGGGAGGAGGGACACAGGGAGTGAGGGTCACCAGAAATAAGGACACAGGGAGTGAGGGACACTTCCCTGGGTCAGCCTGCCCAGATTACACAGGGATCATTGTTGTGGAGGAAGCTCTAGTCTAATAAAGCGCTTTCCAGACAAGTTAGACAGGGCTGTAGCATTTCACAATGTTTGACAACATGTTCAGGCATGTTTACACTGTCACAAGGTGCATGTTTGAATAAGAGGACATATGCCTTTTAATAAGCAGTTTTAAGCCGCCTTGCTTTTCCACAATGACAACTGCTTTCTTTTGCAGTCAGTGTCACCATTCTACCCCAGTCATTTTTTGGAGGCTGTGTGTTTTCCCAGGCTTCATGTGTAGTGTGTAGTGTTTAGTAATCCAGTAGAGCAGTGTATCTGTTCTTGGTTGCCATGCTGTCATGTTGGCTAACTCTCTGGTTTTGCAAAGGATCTGACTTTTATAAACAGGCATATGGAACCAAGGCTGTCTGGTACTTTGTGTAGTTCTGAATATTATTCTTGGGCTGGACAGAAACTGCAGGCATATCAGTGAATCTGTATGAATGTCTACAAAACACCGACATGAAAAGTGCAAGCCCTCTCAAAAAACAAATTTTCAAAGTTATTAGACCTCTGTTCTGCAGGATAATATGATTTGTTTCTCAGACTGAAAGTCTTTAAATGTTTTGTTATATACTGTGTGGTTGGTATGTAAATTCAGATGCTATGTTAGCAGAACAGGCAGCCCTTTAGGGCTTGAGTGTAATGTTGTGTATGGTGAATCAGACAGGGGTGTGGAATGATGCACTGTGGGGAGTGACAGGGTGGCTCTGTGTCCCTGCTCTCACAGACGGATGTGATGCACCTGAGTGTGTTTGAGCTGATCCACACAGAGGACCAGCAGGAGTTCAGGAGAAACCTCCACTGGGCTCTGAACCCCCCCACGGTGTGTGGGCCTGAGGAACCTCCCCCAGGTGAGCAGCTGTACCTGCACACTCTCCCTGCTCTTTCCCTGCAGGGACACAGGTTCTGTCTGCTGTGTGTCCTGCATTCTGCTCAGTTTGATAGCACTGCAGTTAACATGAACACTCTGAATACTCTGCTACAGGCCTGTTGATTTTAAAGCCAATTTGCAGCCACCACTGATCTCTATGCACATTCTCTTAGCCCACTCTCTGCCTGTGCTCACTCTCTCCCTGTGCTCGCTCTCTGCCTGTGCCTTGCCTGTGCTCACTCTCTCCCTGTGCTCACCTTCTCCCTGCACTCACTGTCTGCCTGTGCCTTGCCTGCGCTCACCCTCTCCCTGTGCTCTCCCTGTGCTCACTCTCTCCCTGTGCTCTCCCTGTGCTCACTCTCTGCCTGCACTCACTCTCTCCCTGCGCTCACTGTCTGCCTGCACTCACTGTCTGCCTGTGCCTTGCCTGCGCTCACCCTCTCCCTGCGCTCTCCCTGCGCTCACTCTCTCCCTGTGCTCACTCTCTCCTGTGCTCTCCCTGTGCTCACTCTCTGCCTGTGCTCACTCTCTGCCTGTGCTCACTCTCTGCCTGTGCCTTCCCTGTGCTCACTCTCTCCCTGTGCTCTGCCTGTGCTCACTCTCTCCCTGCGCTCACTCTCTCCCTGCGCTCACTCTCTGCCTGCGCTCACTCTCTTCCTGTGCCTTCCCTGTGCTCACTCTCTCCCTGTGCTCTCTCTCTGCCTGCGCTCACTCTCTCCCTGCGCTCACTCTCTCCCTGCGCTCACTCTCTGCCTGCGCTCACTCTCTTCCTGTGCCTTCCCTGTGCTCACTCTCTCCCTGTGCTCTCTCTCTGCCTGCGCTCACTCTCTCCCTGCGCTCACTCTCTCCCTGCGCTCACTCTCTGCCTGCGCTCACTCTCTCCCTGTGCTCACTCTCTGCCTGTGCTCTCCCTGCACTCTTTTATAAGTGCTGTGCAATCAGCACTCTCTCTAGACTCTATAGAACACTGTACCTGGACTCCACCTGCAGTCTATTTACACTGAAGCTGCAGTCTCTCATTCCCATGCAGGGGTGAGCAGGAGTTTCTCCCACATACAGTAGATTAACACAGAGACATTTACAATGTGCAGGCTTCATGTGAGTCAACAGCTGCTGCTATCGCTGCAGTCACATATTTTGTGATCATGTACTTTGAATGAGTTTCTCTCTTTGCTTACAGCAATTTGCCATCAATTTTTAAATCTCCACTCTAATGCTGAGGGGTTACTGACACAGTGGGAAACACAGTGGGAAGGACTCAGGTGTTTGACAGGAGATGGTGACGCCCTTGTTTCCAGGTGCTGGACCTGCCCATTTCACACCTGCACATTTCCCACTGTAACTCATAATAAACTCCCACCAAGGCTGTTCTGGCAAGGGAGGCCTCTCCAGCTCAGCTCCAGCTCAGCTGGAGAGCACAGTGCTGCAGAGGGAGGCCTGCACACTGGAGCTCAGCTGTTTCTCCTGGGGCAGCTCCTGCAAAGCTGTTTTCATTGGAAAGTCTCTCGAGCTTGATGTGGCTTAAGCTTGATGTTTTCAGAAAGCAGAGAGGTAGGAAACTGTAGACATTAGGCTCTCATACAGAGAGAAATCAGCCTTGTGATCACAGCGTGCCGCCTTCCACAGATGGAGGACTGGTCACCCACTCATCCCTGGTCAACTACAAACCCGACCAGCTGCCTCCAGAGAACTCTTCTTTCCTGGAGAGGAGTTTTGTCTGTCGTTTTCGCTGTCTCTTGGACAACTCCTCTGGTTTCCTGGTAAGAGTCTTAAGTTCCTCATACCAGTCCCTGGAATACTTCTGTAAAGAGAAAGGACATTTCTCAACCTAATGAAACTACTGAATGAAAGACACACCTCATTTGGTCAGGTTATATGTCTTTGGCTGATCCATTGCTCATGAGAAACTGAAATCACACTTGGTCAGATACTGGATAGGTTTCCTCCTAATTTCTCCACAAAAACACATCATATAGTGCAAAGACAAGCAACAAGCACATAGCTGTATGCTTTACTTTACCTTCATATCCAAGTGATAATTAGGTAGCACAATAGGTTAGCACAAGGAATGAGCCGGAGCTGGTCTGTTGCTGGCTGTTGGGTGCAGGAACAGGGTGTTGCCTGGGCCTTTCGCCTCAGCATGTGCGTGTGTTTTTGCCTGTGCACAGCAGCCATCATTATTATTGGAGAAGAGTGTTCCAATCCCCCGTGCCACTGTGACTGTGTCCCATGACTGAGCTGAGCAAAGAACAAAGCTCCAGAGAGCACCTGCTGAAGAATAAGCGTGTCCTGAGATTTGCGGGGTTCCCAGGCCACTGTGCAGTGCTGCCCAGTAGCGCTCGCAGTCAGAGGCGAGGGGAGAGGGTGTTTTTCCTCGGATCCAGAGCCTATTAGCATGGCTAATGAGGAGTCGTGGCACTTTAAACCACGCCGAGATCAGAAGCCACTGTACACACAAATAATCCATCTTAAAAGAGCGACAGGGTCGTGGGGAAAAGAGTTTAATCTTCAGGGGAGAGAATAGTGAAAAAAGCAGAGTCAGAGCAGTGGTGTGATGGCTGCCCTTCTTCATTCTCTGTGTCACTATTTCCTTAAAGGCCACAGCCAGCAGAACAGTACCTTTTATAGACTAATATTGGGGCAAACTGGTCGAGTAATTAATAAAATTCTCAGATTCTGAGATATTTATACTCTATTAGTCTGTTT
The DNA here is from genome assembly GCA_019176425.1 of Megalops atlanticus. Lineage (NCBI taxonomy): Eukaryota > Metazoa > Chordata > Actinopteri > Elopiformes > Megalopidae > Megalops > Megalops atlanticus. Next base: position 117,775 of record CM032886.1, read on the forward strand.
ATTTAGTCTGTTTATTCTTGTAAACAGAGTTCTTTCTTTGAAATTACCCTTGTGCTATAGAAATACAAAATTGCAATGTTATGTTACCTAAAGTTCATACAGTCATAGCACTGAGGCAATGAGACAAGCTTTTTCTTGCCTTTTGAGGTAAAACCTAAAACAATTTTACGCTTCTTTTTTCCTGATCAGAGAACAGTACTGCCAAACCTGTTGAAGAATTTGATGTTTTTAAGAGTCCCCAGAGACAGGAAGAACTACACACTTTATGTCTGTATTAATATTTTCTTATCTTTCCTATCTTCTTCATTTTCAAGTTTTCTTATGATCCTGTAACTGGTCTGGACATTAATCTTTCATAAGTAATCTCTACATACCTACAGAGTATGGGAGGCTGGGTGATATGTACATCTGCCTTCATTCTCCCATAATGCAACATGGCGATCTGCTCAGCAGGCATTCCTTCAGGGCCGTATGCTACTGCTCATACAGCCAATCAGAGAGCCCCTGCCACAAGCACAGCTGCATATGAGTGCAGCACAGACAGAGCTGCGTATGAGCACAGCACAGACAGGCAGCACAGACAGAGCTGCGTATGAGCGCAGCACAGACAGGCAGCACAGACAGAGCTGCGTATGAGCACAGCACAGACAGGCAGCACAGACAGAGCTGTGTATGAGTGCAGCACAGACAGAGCTGCGTATGAGTGCAGCACAGACAGAGCTGTGTGCAGCACAGACAGAGCTGCGTATGAGCACAGCACAGACAGGCAGCACAGACAGAGCTGCGTATGAGCACAGCACAGACAGGCAGCACAGACAGAGCTGCGTATGAGCGCAGCACAGACAGGCAGCACAGACAGAGCTGCATATGAGCACAGCACAGACAGAGCTGTGTGCAGCACAGACAGAGCTGCGTATGAGAGAGCTGCAGCACAGACAGAGCTGTGTGCAGCACAGACAGAGCTGCGTATGAGTGCAGCACAGACAGAGCTGTGTGCAGCACAGACAGCTGCGTATGAGCGCAGCACAGACAGAGCTGCGTATGAGCGCAGCACAGACAGAGCTGCGTAGAGCTGCGTATGAGCACAGCACAGACAGGCAGCACAGACAGAGCTGCGTATGAGCGCAGCACAGACAGGCAGCACAGACAGAGCTGCGTATGAGTGCAGCACAGACAGCTGTGTGCAGCACAGACAGAGCTGCGTATGAGCGCAGCACAGACAGGCAGCACAGACAGAGCTGCGTATGAGTGCAGCACAGACAGAGCTGCGTATGAGTGCAGCACAGACAGAGCTGTGTATGAGCGCAGCACAGACAGAGCTGTGTGCAGCACAGACAGGCAGCACAGACAGAGCTGTGTATGAGTGCAGCACAGACAGAGCTGCGTATGAGCACAGCACAGACAGGCAACACAGACAGAGCTGCGTATGAGCACAGCACAGACAGGCAGCACAGACAGAGCTGCGTATGAGCACAGCACAGACAGGCAACACAGACAGAGCTGCGTATGAGCACAGCACAGACAGGCAGCACAGACAGAGCTGTGTATGAGTGCAGCACAGACAGCTGCGTATGAGCACAGCACAGACAGGCAACACAGACAGAGCTGCGTATGAGCACAGCACAGACAGGCAGCACAGACAGAGCTGCGTATGAGTGCAGCACAGACAGAGCTGCGTATGAGCGCAGCACAGACAGAGCTGCGTATGAGCGCAGCACAGACAGAGCTGCGTATGAGCACAGCACAGACAGAGCTGTGTATGAGTGCAGCACAGACAGGCAACACAGACAGAGCTGCGTATGAGTGCAGCACAGACAGAGCTGCGTATGAGCGCAGCACAGACAGGCAACACAGACAGAGCTGCGTATGAGTGCAGCACAGACAGCTGTGTGCAGCACAGACAGAGCTGCGTATGAGTGCAGCACAGACAGCTGTGTGCAGCACAGACAGAGCTGCGTATGAGTGCAGCACAGACAGAGCTGTGTATGAGCGCAGCACAGACAGGCAGCACAGACAGAGCTGCGTATGAGCGCAGCACAGACAGGCAGCACAGACAGAGCTGCGTATGAGTGCAGCACAGACAGAGCTGTGTATGAGCGCAGCACAGACAGAGCTGTGTGCAGTACAGACAGAGCTGCGTATGAGTGCAGCACAGACAGAGCTGTGTGCAGCACAGACAGCTGCGTATGAGCGCAGCACAGACAGAGCTGCGTATGAGCGCAGCACAGACAGAGCTGCGTATGAGCACAGCACAGACAGGCAGCACAGACAGAGCTGCGTATGAGCGCAGCACAGACAGAGCTGTGTGCAGCACAGACAGAGCTGCGTATGAGTGCAGCACAGACAGAGCTGCGTATGAGCGCAGCACAGACAGAGCTGCGTATGAGCACAGCACAGACAGGCAGCACAGACAGAGCTGCGTATGAGCGCAGCACAGACAGGCAGCACAGACAGAGCTGCGTATGAGTGCAGCACAGACAGCTGTGTGCAGCACAGACAGAGCTGCGTATGAGCACAGCACAGACAGGCAGCACAGACAGAGCTGCGTATGAGTGCAGCACAGACAGAGCTGTGTATGAGCACAGCACAGACAGGCAACACAGACAGAGCTGCGTATGAGCACAGCACAGACAGGCAGCACAGACAGAGCTGTGTATGAGTGCAGCACAGACAGAGCTGCGTATGAGCACAGCACAGACAGGCAACACAGACAGAGCTGCGTATGAGCACAGCACAGACAGGCAGCACAGACAGAGCTGCATATGAGCGCAGCACAGACAGAGCTGCGTATGAGCACAGCACAGACAGGCAGCACAGACAGAGCTGCGTATGAGCACAGCACAGACAGAGCTGCGTATGAGCGCAGCACAGACAGAGCTGCGTATGAGCACAGCACAGACAGAGCTGTGTGCAGCACAGACAGAGCTGCGTATGAGTGCAGCACAGACAGGCAACACAGACAGAGCTGCGTATGAGTGCAGCACAGACAGCTGTGTGCAGCACAGACAGAGCTGCATATGAGCACAGCACACTGAGGAGGCTGAATCGGGCAGCAGCAGAGAGCAGGGAGAGGGGTGTGCGTGTAGAGGGAGATGGAGACAGTGGGAATGCCGGCACTGTGCTGTACCTGAGCTGCTGTTGAAGGAACAGAGGGCTTCCCACCCCCAGGAGGTCATTTGCGTGAGCTGTAAGCCTGGACTACCTCACACTCATTTCCATAGCTTTGTTTTTGTAATCCTCCTGCTATTTGAGGCTTGAATCTTGACATCATTGCCACAGCGCTAAGCTCCAAAGAATCAATTTCCAAGTGAGAGGAGAGGGTTGTGAGACCCACCACACTGACGCAAGAGAAAGCAGGGCTGCGGGGGGGACTCACCCAGGTACGGTCTCTGCATCCTTTTCTTATTACGGTTGAATCATCTAGTACTACCTTTATACAGAATGCTGCCATTTTTCTGTGCAGTTTTGAAGAGCAGAGAGAATATGAAGGAAACCTTTAAAAAGAACCACCAGCTTGATTTGTCTGGCCAGCTGTGCCAGCATGCCCCTGACAGGAAGCTCCTACTCTCTTCCTCCCTCTCTCCTAACACAGGCCTTTGTCGTTGGGTGTCTTTTTTAGGGAGGACATTTTAAATTTAAGTCACCAGTGACTACAGAAAGACATTCATTTGATCTCAGAGCTCAGGCTTTACTGAAGCAGTAACAGAGCAGAGGAGGAGGATGCTGTTTTTTGTGTTTTATGTGTTGCAGATTCACTAATGTTGTGACTCATTTCTCCCCCGAGGCCTGCTTGTGGCCATGGGAACTGCATCTGCGCTGTGCTCTGTGGTCAGTTATCTGCAATTTCAAATTCAAAATTTTCCGACTAAGACACTAATATTTGGGAGTTTGGAATCATTTCAATCGTTTCATGGTTATGACTTTTGACTGTAATTGTTCTGCCCAATGCGTGTCAAAAATTGAAATCATAATAAATGTTCTAGGACATGTCAGATCATGAAAGTGCTGCTCATTGGATCCATAGCATGTGCTTCGCAGAAGATAATTTAAAACACAGAGGGAAAATAGTGGAAGACCTTGGCAAAGAAGCTGGGTAGATGAATGAGTATCAGGCAACAACCAGATGATCCACTTTTTATAAAATATCTCTGAACACATTTGTCTGTGTCTTCCATGGCCAAGTGTGCCCTCACCCCAGCGTTGCTGTTTGATGGACTTGTTGTTTATTCAGCTTTAAGGCTGGGTGTCACATGAACTCCAGATGAACAGTGAGGTCCACATCCCTCCCAGTGCTGAAGGGCTGCTGTGCCCACGAGGCAGAAACAGATTGCTTAAAGATCACTCTCAAAGCACATCAATACTCATCAATGCACATCAGTGCTCCAGCTGCACGACTGTCCCACACATTGAGGTCCAGAGAATACAATAGTTTCGCTGATTGCCGCCGGCATCAACAGAGTGCAAAGTGATATTAAGGACACTAGTTCATGTGGGCTTATGTGTAGAAACTGCAGTGGGGACTCAGGTCCTTGCTGGAATTCATGGCACTTCAGACCCTAGAAGAGAATAAATGTATATGCCTTCAAAACACAATTTAAATGGCCTTCAGATCACACAAACAGGTGAAATATCAAAAATGATATAAAACAAATATCAAAAAGGATTGACTGGATCCATTAGGATCGATATATCAAAGTCATCAGTTGGTTTACAGATATGACATGGTCCATATGGAAGCATTTCCAGTCAAGCTTAGAGCAATATCATTTCCTGCCATGTCAATTTTTGGAGTTTTGAGTTGGGGTTTAGAGGTGACATAAACAAAGCTGGTATATTTAGCTGAGCTTACCAGCACAGTACCCTTACTTCATCTTTTACCAATTACTCCAAAGCTAATTAGCTGAGAGTGGTAGCATTAAACAGGGGCTGCAGGGACTACCCTAATTAGCTCAAAGACAGTAATTGCTGGTGGAAATAACATGCAGCTTTTGTGACAGAGATGAAATGTGGATGAAGTGCAGCTGCCTTGAGAATTCTGCCTCAGAGCAGCACTTACATGGCCTATACCCAGCCTGGCCACCTGGCCTCACCTGTGCTAGATCACCATCTTAATGATGTGTACATGTCAGTCAGTGAATGAGTAAAGGAAGGAAAGGAAAAAATCAAAACGAAACAGGCACTGCTCGAAAGGAATTCACATTCCCCAAGCGACACGACAGGTTAACCAGGGACTCACTCGGGAGCTGGGCCTGGAGGAGGGTAAGGGTAAGGGTTAGGGTTAGCCAGGGACTCACCTGGGAAACAGGCCTGGAGAAGGGCCTCACTGGGGCAGCTCTGTCCAGCCCCTCGAGCTGATGCCGGGCCTCGGTGTTTCATTCAGCTCAGTGTCCCCAAAAAAAGAAAAGTGACAACATTGGAGGTACAAAGGCCACATGCAAATTAACCCTTAACACCAAATTTTACCAACTTTTTAGGGAAGCAAACTGATTCAAGATAAGAGAGTAGCACGAATGTACATAGTTTAGTCTTTAACATTTCAGACTGCAGCCAGGAGAGCAGTTTCAGAAGCATGGACCCGCTCTCCTCTTTTAGGGTAAATACCAGAAATATCTTGACTCCATGTGATGAGGAAAGATGAAACATAGCAGTCCTTCAGAGTGACTGAAGAAACCAGAGCTGACCTGTGTTATCACTGTAACTGACTGGGGCTTGGGTACATTTTTATATCTGCTCAGTTTTAAAAGGAGATGGAAACAGGAATAACCCATAACATTTCATGTGTGCAAAGTGAAATTCATACTGTTTCTATCCTTGAATATTGTGATATAAATGTGAATAATGGCAGTGGTAATCATGTTGCCTGACTCATGCATGATGCTTTTTGACAGTGTGAATTGGAAGGCCTTTCTCCTAACCCCTAACCCTTAACTCCTAACCCCTAATCCTTTGCCGTTTCTTCCACAGCCGCTGAACCTGCAGGGTAGGCTGAAATTCCTGCATGGTCAGAACGGGCGGCAGGATGATGGGAAGCAGGCCCTGTCCCAGCTGGCCCTGTTTGCCGTTGCCACCCCCCTGCAGCCCCCCTCCATCCTGGAGATCAGGACCAAAAACATGATCTTCAGAACCAAGCATAAACTGGACTTCACCCCTATGGCCTGCGATGCCAAGTACCACCACTGTCTTCATGATATTCAGATTGCATTGCACTGTAGCACACATGATATAGGAGTTCTGATGTGGTGACAAAAAATGTGATAACACTGAAATGTTAAATTGTGAGTACCAAAATTTCCAGTTCATTACATGGATACATTAAAGTAGTAATTGCTCTGAAGTTAAGTCATATCAGAGCTGTTAAGTGCTTCCATTATAATTTACTGCCTTGTGTTAAATGTGAAATATTATCATTGTATGATGTTTCATTACAGTGTATATTTTTATTGGTTGTATTAATATCAGCATCATTACAGTACAGTTTTTCTCATGGCTCTAATGTATTGCAGGGGCAAGATTGTGCTGGGCTACACTGAGGCTGAGCTCCGGGTTCGAGGTTCTGGGTACCAGTTCATCCATGTGGCCGACATGCTTTACTGTGCTGAGAACCACATCAGGAGTAAGACTCTATTATTCAGATATGACACAACCCACCGTCACATTAACAATTGATCCAATAGAAAGTTAGATTAACTGTCTCTCCCCCATCATGTATAATTATTTGAACAAAGCTAAAAACACTGTTCCCCCACCAGCTGCAGTGTACCACTTAAGATGTGAACTAAATGTTCTGGTCTTGTGTAGACTTTTTAGTACTATACCACACAGCCCTCTATTGCTCTCTAACCACCCACTGGGCTGAGAGGAAATAAACATCACTCAGACAGCAAAGGGAAAGGCAGGAAGTGAGGCATGTTAGATGCAGAAGTGACACATGTTAAAGGCAGGAAGTTGATGCATGCTTCATGATGTGGGTAGCAGTGAGGAGAGATTGATCCAGTGCCCATGTGGGAATGGGCAATCGCCCTAGACTTGAGTAGGGAGTGAGGAGGTTTCCCTAGAATGCAGTGCATTATGGAAGAGCCTCAGAGCAGGGAGAGGATATGTGTGATTCAGGGCCACAACTCCATGTCAGGATTTTATTTATTTTATCTAATGTCTTCTGAATTCACTCATGGAGGAAAAATATTACCATATTATTGAACAAGGGCAGTGAACACATCTTCAAATAAAATATTACCAGTAGGGTGACCTGTCCTTCTGAAGATGAAAAAACTGAGGAAAATAAATCTATCTTTATGTCTGCCAGTGAAATATCTGAGGGTGCCTCATGAGACGTGGCAAAATACAAACAGGAAATAGTAAGTGCCAGCAATTGTACCTAATCTTAAATGAGACATTTGTAGTATGTATGTTTGAAATTAATCTTTAGATTTGGCACTGTCACACTGTCAGCTGCCAAACCCTGAATAATATGATTGCAGGTGAAAAGACATTCAGCAACTGCACAGAAACTGAGCTGAACTGCATTCAGATACAGTCAGCCATCATCTGTGTTTTACCCCAGTAGTTTCTGGATGTAGATACATAGATACAATATTATAAAAATATATCCAACTGATAGAAACTCATAAACACTGATAATCTTTTATTATCTCTTCAAGATATATATCATCTGTTTTCCTGCTGCACAAGTCAAAACACACATAATGTCATATAACACATAATGCTATTAAAAACATAATTTTTAATGAAATATTTAAAGATTCCTGTGGAATTTAAATTTTATTTGAAGCATATCCCCCTAAAAAAGTGCTTTCTCACATAGAGGAAGATAAAAAAAATTTGTCACTTGCTACATTTACTGAATGCATGGGATCATCCTATCTGACATAAATTCCATATATATCACATTGTGTTGGGCTGCAGTTCTCTAACTTCCCTCAGAAAACTTTAGTGTTCATGTGTGGTAACATGCTGTGCACAGAGGAGTGAGATGTGTGTGTCATTCACTGTTCCATCAGCAGCTCTCCATTGTCTCATTGGACAGCTACAACCAATAAGAGCCCAGCAAGAGAGCGTGTAAATACATGCCTGAACTCTGAATGAAATAAAGTCAAGCGTCATCTGTAGTGGTAAAAAAGGGGAGTTTAACTACACAAACATTTGCTGTGAACTGGGCTGTCTTCTAATAATCAAAGTTTAATCATTTAAAATGGACATCGCAAACAAAGCTGAGTTCTGCCACGTTTGAAACAAATATTCCTTTGCCATGATTACTAATTTGATGTTAAAACGAATCCTAATGAATCATTATTTAATGTGATTACAGTGATTAAAACAGGTGAGAGTGGACTGACAGTGTTCAGACTGCTCACCAAGGCAAACCGCTGGAAGTGGGTCCAGGCCAATGCTCGGCTCGTCTACAAGAACGGCAGGCCAGATTATATCATCGCCACCCAGAGGCCACTCACGTAAGTGCAGGTGCTTCGGCAGACTTTTACAGCTCCCCCCTCATATATAAATGTATATATAAAAACGTGCACCGTGTAATGTATCTGGGTGTTCAGAGAAGCAATGGAGTTACACACCATAAACAAGGATCAACTGTGTCATACCAGTGTGTTAAAATTACACACCTCCAGTTCAGCTGACTGCACCTGTTTCACATCAGGTGTTTGCTTTGCCAGGTGTGTTGGTAGTGTGCATCCCTGGCTCCTTTCCTCCTTTCTGCATGTGTGTCTGTGAGGGTTTATTTCGTCCTGCTAGGGAGGAGGAGGGGGGGGAGCAGCTGCAGAAGCGCTCCATGCTGCACCCCTTCACCTTTGCCACAGGGGAGGCCTTGCTGTACCAGACCAGCCACCCCATCCCACACGGCAGTGCCCCCCCGCAGGGAGCAGGCCACAGCGGCAAGCCCAAAAAGGCTGAGGCTGAAAAGAGCCTCAAGGATGATCTGGACCCCAGGTCCTTACTGGGGGCCTTAATGAGACAGGATGAATCTGTCTACATCTGTCAGCCTGCCCTGGAGTCTAAGCTGCCCTTCCGCTCCAGTCTGTTCAGTGAGCAGGGTGAGAGTGAGGGCATCTCCTTGCCTTCAGCTGGGGAGAGCTTGAGTGCAGTACCCAAAAGCGTCATAGATCCCCAGGGGGAACAGTCCAGCTTTGACCCACTCCTGGCTACACTAGATTCCCTGTCTCTGGAAGGGGAGGATGACTGCTCCAACAGTGAACTGTTCAGTGCCCTGGAAAACCTGGGGCTGAATGCAGAGGACCTGGAACTGCTGCTCCTGGATGAGAGGATGATGCAGGTGGAGATGGATCCAGACTACATCCCATCCCTCAGTGATCTGCTGACCAATAATGAGATCCTCACCTGCTTCCATGACTCTCTGGAGAGCAGGACTGAGGGGGGCAGTGACAGAGCCAGGTCCTGCCCTCCTTTCCCCTCCCCTCAGTCTCAGGGTTCACAGGAACCAGCACAGAATAGCTCCACTCCCACCCCACAGCCCTCAGCCACTCAGTACCTCCCCTACAGGCCACACAAGCAGGCCCCCATTGTAGAGCTCTCCCAGCAGATGCAGCAACACCTGAGTGCACAGGTGACTGAGGTGAAGGACGACACCTGGAGCCAGCAGGTGGAGCCGCCAGTACTCCAGCTCCAGCACAGTTCACTGCTTATTGACCCCCTGACTCAACCCATGGAAACTGGACTACAGTTCTGTGGACAGCCCCTCCACAACTGCCACTGGGGTGCCCAGAGTGTGGAGCTACAGGAAGGCCTGTCACACGTCTTAGCCCGTCACAGTTACCAGCAGCAGCGTCTCGCTCTGTCTCTGTGCCGGGGAGCCAGCGGCAGCACTGCCTCCATCAACAGAGCATTCCACCCCCTCAGCCAGCCAATCAGAGAAGCCCCTGAATGGCAGGAGGCGGAGCCCTGTCCTGCCCACCTGCACACTGTGCATTTCAGTGCGACTGAAGCCCCTGGCATGGCTCTTCTAATAAATGGTGCAGTACCAAGTGACAGTGTCCAGTTTCAGGGGACGGTGGCCACAGCGTCATGTTATCAAATGCTTCCTCCAAAATCACAGCATCAGACCAACAGGACCCAGCGATCCTCCTCCATCCGGGACACCTCCTTGCAGCATATTCTGGGAATAGTGCCACCCCAGCAACTGCCTTCCTTGGAGTCTCATGGAATATTCTCCACCACACTTCCAGCAGATGTCATTCACAGTAAGGTAAGAATGAAGCAAAGCACAGCTGCAGCTATATGTAGACTGACATCACTGATATTCCATTGGTGGGACAGTAAGAAAAGGAGATGTCTTTATAAACTTTTTCCGAATGGTCTATCAGCATGGTATCCTCCTCAGTTAGGCAGCTGTTAAATTAACTGCTGAACAGACATAAATAAATGAAATATTGTGCACATAGTACAATTACAGTGATATAAGGATCTAAATAAAACTGTTGCTCTGATGGCGGGTGCCACTTGTGAGTTAGAATCTGTGTTCTGTGGTGATACGAATTGGTTTCCTTCAATCTTTCCATCCAGGTCTGCCATCGACTGCCATGAACCTGGGAGTTTTGTGTGCTTTGTGGTTTGTAGTGTGCTGGAACAGGGGTGTGTCACTGTCACTCGAATCAGGCAAAGTGTGCACTGCTGTTCTTCCTCATAAAAGTGAAATCTGGGTTTAGCTGGACTTTTCATATAAACACACGACAGAAGACAACTACTGAGGCCGAGCCGAGTGACAGACAGACAGGCAAGGGGCACCTTAAGTGTGAGGGGTTTATGGCAGCTGGAATATTGCATCTGAAAAATACCAATATGTCAGTTTCTACTCTTCTTTCTACAGTTTCTATTTACATAGAAAAGGATGAAACTCACTTATTCACGTTCTGTTGTGCGCATGCACACAGAAGTAAACACAGATTTAGGAAAATGACTGTCGGTGAGCACACAGGGCTGGTTCCTCTGTGCATGACTGGACGGAGGACAGACAGACGGCAGTGTGGGAGGCCAGAAGCTGTCCAGGTTACCTCAGCTGCCTCTAACATCACTTATCTACAGATGCCTGGGATTGCTTTGTGTTTTATGTGACATACTTGCATCTGATACGTCTTGTTTGTGGTTGTGATAGCCATATGCTGTTAGCTGATGGGTTTTTCATATAGTCAGTATCTCACTGTGTATAATTGGAAGGTGTTGCATCCGGCCACAGAGCATTATAGCTTGTTTTTAATTCTTTGACTCTGGTGATTAGTTCTCTGTTATTGTGGTATTGCTCCCCATTTTTATTTGAGGTTATATCAGGTTGAACTCACTGGTTCCATGTAATTCAGCCTGTAGTGCTATGTCGCCGTTAAGTGTGAGTGCTGAATTACATACATTACATTACATTAAATTACATTACATTACGTCATTTAGCAGACGCTATTACCCAGAGCGACTTCCAAATAAGTGCATCACAATAGTAAGAGTAGTTATCGAGAAGTACTACAAGAGGTCAGTAAGATACTGAGTTAAGTGCTAAACTGGTGTAGAGTCCTTTTTTAATAGAAAATGGGGATAGATAGGATAGATAGAGAGGAAGGTACACTAGAGATGAAGCTTGAATAGATGAGTTTTTACCTTTCTCTTGAAGGCATCCAGGGAGTCTGTTGTACATAAGAATAATTTTGATTTTTCTCAACATTTATATGGCTCTCCCATACATTATGATGTGTTCCAAGCTAGATCAGTTTAGTTCACCATCACTGATTCTCTCAGATGTTTAGCCAGATGTGCACCATCACATGCTGATATATATGATGTTCAGGGAAATGTTCTGGGAATGTTACATTATTACATTATTGGCATTTAGCAGACGCTCTTATCCAGAGCAACTTACATCAGTTATAGTTTTTTTATGTTATCCATTTATACAGCTGGATATTCACTAAGGCAATTATGAGTTAAGTACCTTGCCCAAGGGTACAGCAGCAGTGCCCCAGCAACGAACTGAACCGGCAACCTTTCGGTTACAAGTCCTGCTCCTTAACCACTATGCTACCCTGCCACCCGTTCAGTGTTTTGTGTTAATTGGGTTTCCCTCTGTATCTGAGTTAAAAATGAAATGCTCACCTCTCCTCTGATGCTAAAGCTTCTTTTTCCACACTCTGCACGCCTGTCCTGTCAGCTTGCTGCCCTTTGAAATGGTGTAAATTTTGGAGCAGGTCTGATTCAGCATGCCCTCATGAAGCACTGAGCTGGGGGTCACTGCCAGTCTTCTCTGCCTCATTACTGCCTCAGGTTCCACACTGAGGCACCTGCCTTCAGAGCCTCTGCTTTGAGGATTTGAGGATGGTTTTCCATTCAATTAGTGTTGTTTGCCTTACTTAGGCACTTAAAATAGAATGGTAGCAGTGGCCCAATGAAATAGAGAGGGTGTGAGAGAGTGAGAGAAACAGTAAGAGGAGAGGGAGAGAGTGAGAGAAACAGAGGAGAGGGAGAGAGTGAGAGAAACAGTAAGAGAAGAGGGAGAGAGTGAGAGAAACAGAGGAGAGGGAGAGAGTGAGAGAAACAGTAAGAGAAGAGGGAGAGAGTGAGAGAAACAGAGGAGAGGGAGAGAGTGAGAGAAACAGAGGAGAGGGAGAGAGTGAGAGAAACAGTTAGAGGAGAGGGAGAGAGGGACATCTGGAGTCCTGGGCTGCATGAGGCCAGCATCCTGCCCTCACTGACCGCTGGCCCTTCGCACTCCTTTTCGGTCTTTGCTGCCTGTTTATTTGAGGTCACCAAGCTCAGACTGAAAGGAAAGTGGAGCTTAGCCGGTCAGCCAAGCATGAGTGCCATTACCCAATTAACACAAAGCATGTTGGGATGTTCTCTGTCACATTCCAGAGAGGCATGGTCAGCATTTTCCGCTCAGTCAGCCCCCTTTGTTCTCCTCAGTGACTGAATGGGGTGGAGGAGACACTGGGAAGCAGGGAAACAGAGGGAGCCGCTGACCTGTGCTCGGTGCTGCCCATGCTGCCCCGAGGCAGGGCTCTTGGGTGTTAGGATTTTGGTTTACCGGTTTGGGTTTAAGGAAGGATGATGTCTGGCTAATCAATTTAGACGCACTGAGCAGGATTACTTTCAGAGCAGGGATAACCATCTCAGCTGTGACTGCCCCCACCAAAGGAATGTACTTCTGTTGTGTGATGGCCATATATTACTGCTTACATTTATTATACGTAACAATAGTAACAATAGTATACAATAACAATAGTTTGGAGTGTTTGCATTTATTGAGACTGTGATCCTCAGGGCATTGATATAGCAATGAACTAAAATATTTAAAATGTTTTGTAGCATAGTGGTTAAGTAGCAGGACTCAAAAAGGTTGCTGGGTTCGATTCCCCACTTGGGCACTGCTGCTGTTTCCTTGGGGAAGGTATTTAACCTTCAATTGCCTTAGTAAATATCCAGCTATATAAATGGATGACATTGTAAAAAAAAAAAAAAAAAAATGTAACCGATGTAAGTCACTCTGGATAAAAGCACTCTGTTAAATGCCAATTACTGTATGTAATGTAAAACTTGAAAAAGGGAAATTTAATCTTGTGAATGGACAGCATTTGCAAATGCACAGTGCAGCATTGACCTTGTTAATGAAAGCCGTTGGCCTGCTTCCTGCAGTGGTCTGGCTGCGTGTCTGACATGCTCCTGCGGGGGGCTGTGCATGATTACCTGGCTCTGCAGGAAGTGCATGCGCTTGCCTTCCATGTATGGTGCTGATGTGGTGCAGTCGGCCTCTGCAGTCCTGCACCCTGGGCACCTGCCCGTTCAGCCAGTCCAGCTTGACCTGCTTTCTGCCACACAGATGGAGTCACCCTCATGCTAAATACTTCTGTTTGCCCCTTACACTGCCTTTCCTTGCCATTATATCACTTCTGTAAGTTTGGAAGTTCTCTGCAATAATCTGTATCTCACCCCACAGAATGACCCTGTTTTCCACTGCATTTAATAATGATCACCATCAGGTACAAAAGGAATGAAGCGCATTACAGAATACAATACATTGCAGTGCAGCACAAAGCATCAGAAAGATTTTTTAAAGGTATTATATCTGAAATATAATGCAAAATATATTTAATATACAAAGCATGTGGAATAAAACCCAGGCTTCATCTTCAGAAAGGGTTGATTTGTTGAATTTTAGCATGCATTATTTGTTAATCAGGAATTTTGTGATTGAAGACATGGGAAAATAGGTCTTTGTTGTATTTGTTTTTCTGGTGATTTATAATGCTTGATCAGCTGAATGTGCTTTGCCCTCCACTCTGACACATGAAAATAGAGGCCATACAAATATTTAGAGAATACTTCCTATGAGGTGAAAGGGTGTAATACCTCCAGTTAATTTGCTTGAAGTGCATGTCTGTGTGTGTGTAGGCACTGTGGCTGATGCAGTTTGCTTCCTCTCTTCCCCTCAGATGGAGAATGGTTTCGTCCTCAGCGGCACCGGTATGGCCTGCACCCCCAGCACCGGCCCCCACCCCTCCCTCTACCCCCCCACCTCCCTGCCAGACCCAGAGAGCTCCGGCTGCTACCTCTGAGTGGGAGGAGGGAGGGTTAAGCGGCTCAGACAAGGATTATGGAACCCTGATTGCTGAAAGATGGCCACTTTAAAAAAAAAAAAAAAACAAACAACAGAACTGCTGTGTTACTTTTTGTCTTGTTCGTTTATTTGCTCCTTCATATATACTGTTGTCCTTTGTGTTCTTGTGCTTTGAATGGGTTTAGGAAGATACTATGTCCCTGACACAGAAAGCTATATAGACCTTCACTGGCACACATTTCTATTTGATTTTTAGTCTTCCGTCTTTCTCTCTTTCTCTCTCTCTCTCTCTCTCTCTCTCTCTCTCTCTCTTTCTCTCTCTCTTTCTTTCTGTCTTTTTCTCCAAAATATGTCATCTCTCATCTTTTACATTCATGAAGAGTATGGTGGATAACAAGATGAAACCACCACTTACCATATTTAATGCCCTGAGTTTGCTTTATGGGAGGAACTCAGAAGAGATTTGATATTAATGCAGTCATGCAAAATGAACAATCTGCCTCCAACAGATGCTTTGTCTTCAACAGGGCAATATGCTGGAAATGAGTAGACATATTTTACACTCAGATAGAGAATCTATCTGCTAAACAATTACACTAAATAAGACAACAATTTTAGAATTAGAAAGGCCCAAACACTAAATAAATATTGATTTATTTATGCTTAAAAGTTCTGGATTTGTGAAGTATAACCTAACAGGAACTAGTGGTATGTTAAAGTAAGACAGACTTTTCTCTGTGAGGTTTGTTTGCCGCCTGTAGACAAAAGGCAACAGTAAAAAGAAAATGTGGTTTAATCTAGGTGAGTGTAAGTGTTGTACTGAAGTAGAATCAATACATTTTTTGATGGATCAGAAATAGAGTTCACACATGAGGGGGTCAGCTTTCTTATTCTTTTTGCGTTCTTGTTTTTGTTTTATGGGTTTTCACAAACTGGGTCACTTTAATGTTATGCAGTGCTATCTGACAAACTGCAGATGAATGACAGGGTAACTGAAATGACTTAGTGGACAAATTTTTAAATTCTGCAGTAGAGTATTTTTTCCTAAGGAAAGAATACCGGTGTCAGTCACTCAATTAGCCATGTGTCACACTATCTAAAAAACCCGGATAAGAGCCACTGATGCTCTGGATCTCTGGTGAGGAGCATCCTGACGGTAATGGTGCTGAGAGGGCCCCATTGGTCCACAGTGCATCTCACACCAGCTGATTGGTTGACTGGCAAACACTGCTCCAAACACTGAATGAAAACAAAGTTCACAAAGAAGATTCTGCAGTTTTGTTTGGAAGGATACATTGTTGAATGTTTTGAGAATACTGTAAAGGAGATAAGATAAATTTCATCCTAACAGTGCTGCAATGTGTTTTCTGTTGTTGTTAGAATTATTTCTATCATGATGAAACCCCACAGTCACCAGAGCCTGGCCTGTATTTTCAGATTCGCCTTTTTATTTGGTGTTGCTTTTTATATATGAAGGTTTCGTATACATTACATGCTAGAATTGATTTAAAGCATTGCAGTGAAATCAAATATATGTAAAAAAGCAACTGACAATCAATTGAAATTGAGTTTTAAAAGTTGTGTAAATACTTTTTAATACGTGATTTTAATACATTTGTTGCAAGCACTTTTAAAATAAAACACTGTTACTGATCCAGCTTTTTGTAGCATGAAAAGTAGGGGTGTTGAAACAATTTTTAATTCAATATTATATGGTATAAAAATATACCATGCTGTCTTTGATTTCAATGTTTGAACATTCCACACTAAGATATGGAGAAAAGAGTGCCATACTGGTTAAACTCACTTTTGAGACTTTTAATATTTAACATTTAGAGATGATGTTTTTTCAATGTTCAATCTTTTTTTTTATCACAGTATAATTATTTTAATATGCTAACACATTGGACATTATTGTAGATGTAAAATAAAAAGCAGATTCAATCTACAGGTATATGTTTTTGACTGCTTGTGAAATTTACTCTTTGACCCTGGAAATAAATGATTTGTGCTATCACCTTGAGGAACTATTTCAAGTGTATGGTGAGAGCAATATTGGTAATACATGTGTAGAATGTGTTAATTCCAACAGTGATATTGGATCTATTGTATTGATGGATCTAATAAATGCTGTGTTCATTTCTAACTTGTGTGTATCAGGATGAACTGGAAACCATCCAAACCCATGACAAAGAGTTCACTTTTTCCCAGCAGGTAAGTCTTACCCTGCGCTCACACCAGCAGCGACTTTATCACTGTACATCGCCAAGTCGCTGCGTTGCTGTCGCTGGCTGCAGCTAGTCGCTGTATTGCTGTAGCCAGCTTGTGGGCGGTGCTAACGTAGGTTTAGGAAGTGGGCTACAAATGTATTGACAGGAGATGCATCAATTTTCTAAAAAATATATATATACTAATAAATATTATAAATATATATTATATTTTATATTTATATGTTATATTTATATGTTATATTTACATCGTCTTTGCTATATTCATCGTGGAGTTGTATGTTCATATTTTCTTAAGGCAGGCCCATTAATATATCACCCAATATATGCGTGAACCCACAAATCAGGTGCATTCCCGCTGAAAAATATGTTTTGGAGGGAATTTATTTTCCTATAAAGAGTATGATCTTGCTTCGAACACTACCGTTTCACCATGGACCGCAAAGTAGCATTCACAATCGCCGCTATGGGAACTAAAATGCAAATACAGGAACTAAAGTTTAGGAAAATGTCTCACTGTGAAAGAATATAAGAGGAACACGTCTGCCCTGATTGGCCGTCACTCGACTCTGTCACTACTCATTTGCATAAAGTTGAACTTTTCTTAACTTTTTTCCGTTGCCAAATCGCAGCGATCGCGTCGCCAGGCCACGCGATTCACCATGTCGCTCAGCATCGGCCAGCGACCGTTGAAAATGAACGACTTCCGGCCGCTTTGTTGCTCGTCATCACTGCCGGTGTGAGTGCAGGGTCTGAAAGGCTCCATTCAAGTGTGTGGTTGGCGGGTGGAGGGGTGTGGTTGGGTGGTGGGGGGTGTGGATGGGTGTGGTTGGTGGGTGTTGGTGGTTGGTGGGTGTTGGGTGGTGGGGGTGTGGTTGGTGGGTGTGGTTGGTGGGGGGTGTGGATGGGTGTGGTTGGTGGGTGTTGGTGGTTGGTGGGTGTTGGGTGGTGGGGGTGTGGTTGGTGGGTGTGGGTGGTGGGGGTGTGGATGGGTGTGGTTGGTGGGTGTTGGGTGGTGGGGGTGTGGATGGGTGTGGTTGGTGGGTGGTGGGGGTGTGGATGGGTGTGGTTGGTGGGTGGTGGGGGTGTGGTTGGTGGGTGTTGGGTGGTGGGGGGTGTGGATGGGTGTGGTTGGGTGTGGTTGGTGGGTGTTGGGTGGTGGGGGGTGTGGATGGGTGTGGTTGGTGGGTGTTGGTGGTTGGTGGGTGTTGGGTTGTGGGGGTGTGGTTGGTGGGTGTTGGTGGTTGGTGGGGGTGTGGATGGGTGTGGGTGGTGGGTGTTGGTGGTTGGTGGGTGGTGGGGGTGTGGTTGGTGGGTGTTTAAAAGGCAAAAATTTTAAGGGATAAAGTGCTTAAGGGACTATGGTGCTTATTTGCTTATGGGACTAGCAGCTCCTATACTCTGAGAATAACAGATGTATTCGTCCATCTCTAAAGTGCTGTTCGGCACCCCGCTGCAGTCGCCGTGAGTGTCTCTGTTTCTCTGAGGATGCTTTCATCTTTTATTGATCCCTGCTCACCCCTGCAAAGCTCTCCTCTTCACGGTTACCAGCCTGTGAGCACTCGCTTTACGGAGAGCAAACACACAGAGTGATATCGGGGCTCTCCGCTGGAGACTAAAATAACTCTCAGCTGCTGTGTGGGGGGGACCTGTGACAGTGCACTCTCTTTCCTTCCTCTCACTCTCCCTCCCTCTGGGAAGAACATCACCTCTGTTCTCTCAGGATGAGCTCCTGCATGAAGCTGGTGCTGCTTATTACACCCTTTCTTCTGCCTTTGTTTCAATGCCCTGCCCTGTATTTTCACATTGTTTTATGCAGAGTGAGATATGTGTTTATATATTTTATGAAATAGTTTAATCAATAAAGGCCCTCTCTGAACTTTTCAATGTGTTTATTTGCTTTCATAAATCTAGCAGAAAAAATAAAATCTATTGAGCACTTTATTTTGAGTATTTGTTACAGCTGTTATGAGGAGCCTTTTAGTGTAATTCTACAGTATTACAAAGCAAACACGTTTTATAAATCTATACAGAAATTACTAAACATTGTGTTTCATGGATCTCATGTTAAATATTTACAAGTCTGTCTGTGAAGAGAATACTATAGCTTTAGTCACTTCAGAGACCACATTGGTATTCATTGGTAAGTCTTTAGGAGTGGACTGAGCGTTAAGGAGTGGGGACATTCCCCCGAAAGGCCTCCCCCCTGCTGCTAATCCCATCCACAGGCAGTGTGGAATCTGCAGATACCATGATCTTTTCCCTCTGAGCGCTGAAGCGCAGCAGAGAGGCTGCACTGTGTTAGATAAATCTCAGTAGTGGGCAGGCTTATATACAGATCATAGGTGTAAAATATAATTGAGAGCCTCTGTTGTTGTATGCTGTCAACTTACACAAAGGCTTAACAGCACATCAGGGATTTAAATATTCAGTACATCTCCATACTGTACAAGTCATTTCCTTAATGGAAGATGTAGGTAGTGTAGTCAGGGGCGCAGCGGCTGACCTGGTTTCGGGCGCCATGACTGCTTACCCCGGGCCAGTAAGGAGGACAGGGCTGGAGTGTGGATGAAGAGTAACTTGATTTGAAATCCCAGTGAATCCCACACACTCTACTTTTTCAGACAGACAGTGATGGAGGTGTGTGTGCATGTGCGTGTGCGTGCAAGTGTTGACTTTCTCAAGTGGAGAAGAGAGGAAGGGTGTTTTTCCTCACTGCTGTCACGCTGTTCTTGCTTCTGTGGATGTAAAGCATATGGGAAAATGATTATGCAAATTAATTACATTTGATTTGAATTGTACATTACATTTGAATTGAATCATGTTGCATTTGTTGCCTAATTTCTTGTAGAACTAAGTAATATCTAACCCCCATAAGTCACCAAGACGTACTGTTTTTGAGTGATTTAGCCAAGAATTTTGTTCCAGCCCCCGCCCTCCCATACATATAGCAAGAAAGAGACAGAGAGAAATGTTACCTTGAAGCACAAGGTCACAGAATATGAGATTAACACAACAGCATCCCAAAGAAAAATCTTTTTCAAGATAAACAAACTCTTCCCTTATTCACAGATCAATGACTGAGAATTTCCACTTTAGATAAACCCTTACCACCTAACAACCTCAGATGCAACTTTAGCCCCATTGCAGTGGCAGTCTGTCAGAGACGGTCTCTGTCACCGGTGTGTCCATCCCACTGAGGTTTCCAAACCCTGGGGTGGGAAGAGTCGCCTGCAGAAGGTGTTTCAGTGGCAGGGGTCAGCACTGATCCCATGGGGCTCCTTCAAACACACTAAGATGCTGGCACATTGTCCAAGAAAGAATACCATTCCATGTCCATTCACCGAGAGAGTACAACGAAAAGCAACATTAAAACAAATGACTGCAGAAGTCGTGATATAATATTCAATAGTCCAGTCCTTTCAGTTTATAGATGTAAGTATTATTTGGCTCTGTGTTTTGACTTGGTAGTTTGAGCATTTCATGCAGTAAATAACCTTTTCCAGAGGCAAGTGGTGTCTGTCACAGAGAGCTTGACAGCCATCAGGTTGTCTTTTTGTGTCAATGTGCCAGCAGGTTTGATCAGAGGCTCAGAGTATGAAGTCCCAGTGGACCCACCGGGGAACAGCATGCATCAAACATTAATGTGAGAGCAGGCCAGCAGGGCCTCTGTGTTTGAGGTCAGCTGCTGCAGTTTCAGACAGGCCTGGGTGTCCCCGCAGGAGGAGGATGGGAAGTGAGCGGGTTTGGCGAGTAGGTCTAAGGTCCATGGACTCTCTCCTGGTTTTAGGCAGCGCAATGAGTTAGGGTTAGACCCTCTCCTGGCTTTTTTTTTCTCTACACTCCCTAGTCCAGGGAACCCCAAAAAGAACTTTGGCCCTTTGGACACTGAAGTTAATGTTCCTTGTTTCTTTTTCAGGGCATTAGATGCATTTAAAAGGATTTTGAAATGTTCCCCAGTATCCATTACATTATAATCCATTTCATACATTTATTCAACTTATATATAAAGATTAAAGGTGATAAATTTTAGCATTTAGTGGCAGCTCATGACCCTTATTCCTACAATAGAAATGATGTCCAGATGTATAAACTGGGTTACTGATGACAAGACCTGAGAGAAATCCATGATGCCCTCGGGCAGGAGCTGGACTGGAGAGGACAGATGCCTCACAGTGGGTCAGCGGCTCCCCTCTGAGGTGGAGGGTGTGCGGTGTGAAGTTGCAAAGGTCATGTCTGCCACTCTGGTGCCGGGAGAGATGTGCTGAGCATAATTAGACCGCTGCAGCTAGGAGAGCTCAACAGCGCGCTGTACCACCTGTCCCACCTGTGCCACAAACCCACCTGTACCCCACCTGGCACCTGGAGTCAGACGGAGTGTAACTGAAGATACAGACTAAGGTGCTGTGAACACATTGGCACTGCGACAGGGTGCTGCTGGAGATGCAGCAGATTTGGGGCGACTCCCCACCTCAGCCTCCCTTGGAAGGCATGCCCTGGGGTGACTCCACTTCCGGCCCCTGGAGGGGCCCACAGAGCCACGTCACTCCTTTTGGGAGAGGGGGGTTTTCTACCACTATGCTGAAGGTTCCGCCACCAAAAGATTTTTTTTTAAATCCCAAACCCTAACCCAAGAGTAAAATTAAACCAAATAAAAATGAGAAGCAGAGTGTCTCATTGAAGTAACCAGAAATGAAGCATGAGCAGTTTGAAAGGATAAACCATTTAAAAAAGCATTAGTTTTGCTCCAGATCTTCAACAAACCAGATTTATTAATATCAAAGCATATTTATAGCAAACAGCTTTAGATTTATTTGCAATATACTGTAACATAATAACAATCAGACAAACTCCCATCAGCATGTTATCCTCCCCACTGTTCTTTTGGGATCACTCCAGGTCTCCAGGTCATGGCAGGGAAACATGGGGCCCAAGATTGTGCTCTTGAGAAATAAGGTGGACCAAAAAAACCTGTATCAAGCTAACGTCTGTCCCCAGGACACATGCTGTGGAGGTGGAGTTTGCAAGAAGTGAATTTCACACTGACACTGGGAAGTGTTCAGACTATAGCGCTGACAGTTTATTGTAATACAAAAACCTGATGAAAAAACAAACATCATTTACTGGTGAATAAAAGTATATACTGAGATGTGTGTATATACTGTATATGGATACAAAGTTTATCAGCAAACCCTTACACAGTATGGACTTCATACTGTAACAATGTCTACTGCATATACAGTAGCCATAATGAGACTTTCCATGTTTCAAATGCAGTCTAAGCAAGGTTAAACAGGATTAGCATGTATCGGTTCTTTTACTGTGTGTGCATTCTCAGGTCCCCGTACCAGGACACCTGTGAATAGCCATGGAAAGAGAGCTGTGCTGACCTGTAGCAGCAGCAGGAAGGAGGGAGGGAAGGAAAAGAGGAGGAGAGAAAGCTTCGTCTGTCGGCTTGACCTGATTACAAGTGACAGCAAGGTCCCTGAAAGATGGCCAGAGAGACAGTAAAAATGCCTACTGGCACTCAGCCCCCCCCCCACCTCCTCTCTACACAACTGTGCCCCCCTGTTAGGCTCCTCTGAGGTGCTGTGGTGGACGTGTGCTTCTGTCCCACAATGCCCTGGCATAGCCAGGCACAGCTGGAAGCCTCCACCCCATTCAGGCTTTTTAGGTCTTCCTGGTCACTGTTATAGGAGCCCATACAGACACAGGGAAGGTTCCCCCCCAAATGTATAACACCGAGGAAACGTAACGTGTGTAAGCACAGTCATATATGGTAGTCCTGGGCAAGGAAAGCAGTTTATCCATGTGTTGATATTATATGTATATAAACTTCTTGAAGTTTACACATCAAGCTGTATTGATGATGGTTGTTGAAACCTAGTGTTTGTAGAACTTTGAGGAGTGACTTTCCCTTCAATAGCTAATGTATGATTGGGCCCAGTAGGAGATCGGTAAAGTCCTGAAGTCATTTATAATTTTCCCCTCTCCCTTTCCCTGCCACTCTCCCTGCCCCTCTCCCTCTTCCTGCCCCTCTCCCTCTCTCTCTCCCTCTCCCTCTCCTTCTCTGCCCCTCTCTCCCTCTCCCTGTCTTTCTCTGCCCCGTCTCCCTCTCTCTCTCTCTCTCTCTCTCTCCCTGCCTCTCTCTCTCTCTCTCTCTCTCTCTCTCTCTCTCTCTCTCTCTCTCTCTCTCTCTCTCTCTCTCTCTCTCTCCCTCTCTCAATTCAATTCCATTCAAGAAAGCTTTATTGGCATGAACGTTACAACAACATTATTGCCAAAGCCATGTACATACACACATACATAAAAAGAAGGAGAAAAAAGAAAAAGTGACAATTATGTTGAACACAAAACAGGACCCTTCTGATAATGAAATGGAGTTGGTGTTTTGTTATGGGTGGCCTCACTGGCTGTCCCTCAGGTTATGGCAAGCTGCCACAAATTTTGCTGCCAGAGTGGCCAAATCCTTGTTTTCTCCCAGAATGTACGGTAATTTTTCCTCATTCGTGTAGTTTCGAAACTCAGGGAGGATTGAGTAGAATTTATTAAATGAAGATTCTCTAATTTCAGTGTATTTAGTGCATTCGGTTAAGAAGTGCAGCTCTGTCTCTCTCTCTCTCTCTCCCTCTCCTTCTCTGCCCCCTTCTCTCTCTCTCTCCCTCTCTCCCCCCCTCTTCCCCTCTCTCTGTCTCTCTCTCTCTCTCCCCCTCTCTCCCCCTCTGTCTCTCTCTCTCTCTCTCTCTCTCTCTCTCTCTCTCTCTCTCTCCTCCCTCTCTCTGTCTCTCTCTCCCTGCCCCTCTCCCTCTTCTTGCCCCTCTTCCTACACTCCCCGTCTGGCTATGAATAATTTCTTAATCCCTCATATTAAAAATGAGGTCCTGGGGCAGAGACTGGCAGCTGATTTGTTAATCAGAGCTGCGGGGGGTCTGTGAGGATGTGTGTGAGTGCACAGTGGGCACGGCAGGATGCCTCTTCATCTAAAACAAACATAGCGTTTGTTTTTATAAGCTGGAGGAGATCAGGATAAACCCCCCAGAGCAGAGCCGTGGGAAAGCGCCCCCGAGAGGCTGAGAGTGGAAGTGATGCTGCCCTGTCTGTGTCAGGAAGTGTGCCAACAGTCCTCTGTCAGACAAATTACAGCAGTCTGAGCCACCCATGGATAACACTAAATGTCTGTAGTGTCAGGCAAAGGACAGAATAAAATGACTTGTTTTAACTGGGTAGGCAGATTTTGTGACATGTTTACACACTTAAGTTGACCAGTGGAGGTCAGCTCTATTTTATAGTTTGGTCTGATAATGCATTGTCTCCTAAAGATGCACTACATCTTTGATGTCCATGTATTTCCTCCTGCAGGAAGGTAAGTTCAGATGTTTCTGTTTTTCCTTGGTGATTGAGCACTCTCTCTGTTCTCTCAGATGATAATGTACACCTGAGGAGAGGCAGGATCTCTCTCAGAAAGCACTCCAAAGAGAGTGTGGTTTTGGCACCTGAAGCCACATAGTTTGAATTCTGGCACAGTTTGGTACCAACATTGTCAACAGGCTGACTGGGATCTGGGCCAATCTGAAACACTGCTTTTAAAATTGGGTATTTTGGTCGACTTCATGGCAAAAAGAATTTGAGACAAAATTTGCTTGTCTGAGGACCAGGCTTTTAAAATGCAATGAATTGCCTTACGATAGTAACAGGATTTTTGAAATGTGAATGTTTAGAATTTGAAATGTGTTTAAAACATGGTCTACAATAGCTGTGGGCAATAAATCTCCAGTCACATGATTTACAGGGCTGTCTGTATGAAACTCAGCACACCACCCACTGCAGTTCTGAGGTCGATCGCCAGGAAAAGGGAGCCCATCGTTTAGATGATGTGAGCAATTTAACATGCTCTCATTGCTAAACAGGACTCGCAATGTGCTGTAAGAGGCTGCACAGAGTCACTTTACAAATGAGTGATGCATAAAAACAATTCCTCCTCCTTACCAAGAATCATAAGTGGAATATCTTCACAGAAAAATAAAGATCTCACTAGTTCATCCAGTGATATTTGTTATGTAAGTCAACTTTAAGGGGTGAAACACAGTCCTCAGCATGAGAACACAATGTTTATTGGCCCATGCTCTGCTACAGTGGAACTCTTAGCCGTTCTGTTGAGACTGCACAACATTATGTCATCTACATGTATTTGCATGATAAAATTTCTTCTGATGGAGAGATCAGAATTTTATTTCTTTTTAGTGTTCCTTTCCTGCCACTGAGTTGTGTTGATGCATTTGACATTAGTCTTGATCAGAATAAAAGCTGAAATGACATCAGTCATATGAGTCACACAGAGGCACTGTTGCTCTCAGGTCTGGAACACGCCTGTGTGTTTTCTATTCACCTTTAGGCTTGAAGGAGCAGCTTGTACACAACTTGTAAGTTTTTAGTTCAGTTTTCTGCCATTATCCAGCAACCACAGAAGCAACTTCATATATTATGTTTGCTTTGTGTTTGCATTGTGTTTGCTTTATGTTTAGTCTTGGATGGGCCATTGATTCTGATTTTGCCTGCTTACCCAAGCTACACTGATGCAGTGCACTGATCTTTCAGACAGCAGAAATGTAAATATTTGTGTATGAATCATCCTGTCACCACACTGACCTTTAGCAGATTCACCTCTGGCTCTTTGCTTCCCTTCTTCCTGACTGTTTCTTCCTTCTTGCACTTAATTAATAGGGTCAGTGGTCATCTGGGTCAGCCAAGTGTGGCATCGCTGTGGGCATTTCAAACGCCTCCCAAGGGAAAACAAGTGTTCAGTGGAGGCTCTCTGTCCTCTGCTTTCAGAAGAAACTCGCCGCTCCACACCACTGGTTTGACCCCACGTCGTCATTTTTCTGGAATGAATTAGCGTCTTTTCTTCCAAACACTGCAGATGCCCCTTGAAAATTATTTCAATTATATTCAATTATTATTGAAATTTGACTAAATTTGGCACTGTATGATGAATGTGATATGACTTCCTGGAAGCTCCTTTTATTGTATTGTATGAATGTGATACATGTACTTGTAAAAATGTGCTTTTTAAAAAAAGTCTGGCTCTGACAGGGACTTGTATATTTGCACAGATCCTGCTAGACAAAGCGAAGACCTCACACAGTGGAGAAGAACAAGAGGCTGGATCCACACTGATTGCCACCGAAGTGTCCAAATGAGTGACATACCTCCACCTCCACCAGCAGGTGAGACCTCACCTTGAGTGGCGTAGAAGCACATACAGGCTTCCTCTGCCAGTGGTGCAATGTGTTGCAGTTAGAGGCTCACCACTAACAGTTTAAATGTGCATTATGATTAGTTGAGACTGAGTTGTGAACACTGTAATAATTCACATGTTTCAAAGAAGATGTGCAGTCAGACTGCACCGTAGGAGACAGCACACTGCACACAGACTGCACAGTGATGTGTACCTGCCATGACACGGTGATGCTTTCATGGAAGCCTGATCAGCTGGTCTTTACATCTGAGCACATTTGCTATAGGAAATGAAACCATGATAATCAGACAACTTGTGCAGAATCTATGCATATCTGGTGTACCTGAAAATGGCCAGAGATTTGTCAGTTATAAGAAGTTCTGTAGGTGTCCATGTAAATCAGCTGATCTTTATCAATACTTCTGAAAAGGTTTGCTCTAGGAAAAAAAAGGAAACGATGGCACCCTTCCTCTTTCACATTATCGCCAAACAGCCTGATTGCTTCAGTGTTCCTTTGTGTTCGGTCCAACAGTTGTGAAATATGGCTGTCAGCTCATATTTCCAGAAGGCATCTCACTTCGTCACTGCACCAGGCCAGCCCTCAAGATTCAAGATTCAAGAACTTTATTGTCATTGTGCAAGCACTTCTGCTAGCAGGTGCCAACATCCACCAGCCTCTTCAGCCCAGAATGCATTGTGTATTCCTCAACATTTACTGTAGCTGGGTTGGATTATGTTCTTACTGCAAATGAACCACACTGCAGTCCACTGTTTTTAGGCAAGCTACAGTGTGATTGTTTGGTGCACATCTGAGTCTGAATGCACATTCTCACCTGCCTGAACGAACCCCACCAAGGGGCTAAATGCTTCAGGATTCGGATAAACCACTCTTAAAGGCAGGTGTGAAAGTGGCCTCGGATACACAGGTCCTGCAAAGGGAAATCAGGTATTGAGGATCTTTGCTGAAACAAAGAAGTACAGAGGATTTTAAAACCCACATACACCTGGGAAGAAAATCATCAGCAGTATGTACACACTGAACCCCTCCAGCTTCACTTCACAACAGGTTTCATGGTTCTATTATGGCCATGAAATATGTTTCATTAATATGCATGTGTGAAGTTTTTTTTTTCTTTCTTGCATTTGCTGTCAGATATGGTAACCAGTGTGACTAGTGTTAGCTACAGTGTCTGCAAGGCTGGATTCTGACCCTCCTGTTGAATCCTGTAGTGAACCGAATACCTTCTAACCTCTTTCAATCCCATTGTACCAGACATTGCATCACTGTAATACCAATTTTACCTTGATGACAAGTTGTATTTTCATGATGTAAGTTTGCATAGCAACCATGGTAATGGTACTACGTAAGTGATCAAATTCAGTTTCCTCTGAGCCTGTAGTGCTTTTTGTCAATTGTTATGAATATTGTAGAAAAGATGAAGCAAGAGAAAATGGTTTTTGATTTTTAGATGGAGTCATTGAGGTGTTTAGTTCCTGCAGGTGCCTCTGACCCAGCCCTGTGAGGACAGTGTGGGTGTGTCCTGATGGCTGCGTCTCATTGGCTGTTCCACAGCCTGCGTCACGCCCTCTCCTCAGCGCTCGGGGACGGGGGGGAGAGTCTTCCTTTGACTCTCAGTCAGAACGCAGTGAGGTACGCAGGGCTAACCAAAGAGCGCAGTGAAGGACACAGGGCTGACTGAAGGCATAGGGGATGGGGGGCGAGTCCTCGTTTGACTCTCAGTCAGAACGCAGTGAAGGACACAGGGCTGACTGAAGGCATAGGGGATGGGGGGCGAGTCCTCGTTTGACTCTCAGTCAGAACGCAGTGAAGGACACAGGGCTGACTGAAGGCATAGGGGACGGGGGGCGAGTCCTCGTTTGACTCTCAGTCAGAACGCAGTGAGGTACGCAGGGCTGACTGAAGGCATAGGGGATGGGGGGCGAGTCCTCGTTTGACTCTCAGTCAGAACGCAGTGAGGTAAGCAGGGCTAACCAAAGAACGCAGTGAGGTATGCAGGGCTGACTGAAGGCATTGTGATGCTGCTGCTGGTGTGGGTGTATTCAGTGGAGCAGGAGGCTGGGAGGGGCGTGCGATTCAAACAGCAGATGTAAAAACAGCACATACACACCCCAGCTGAAGCAGGTCTGCACTCATGCGATGCAGCTGTCACTGCCGAACCCCCCGGCAGCCTGCAGGCCAGAGTCTGGCCGGCTCTGCACAGCTCCTCCTCCGCAGAGCGATACGCAGGGCAGAGCTCCTCCATCTTCTGAAGGCTCCACCTACAGCGTAGCACAGGACAGGATGCCGGTGTGATGAGTCTGGGAAAATACATTCCTTGCTTTTGCTTTTTTGCTGTTACAACTCCACCCCCTATCTTTGGGCTCCCCCCCACTCTGTATCTGTGAGGTGTTAAATTTGCCCCGTGAGTTTGCGCTAACGTTAACTCTGGCATCTCTCTCACCACCCTGCTTTCAGCTGCCAGAGAGGCTCCTGCTGTCAGAGGGCCAGACACCACACAGAGCCTGGCTCACAGTGCCGAAGTCTGTTCTCACACACTTTCTTTTTCTTTCTCACACAACTACACTGATACAGCCTCCATATTTTATTACAGTTTAAATTGTTCAAATTGGCCTTCACCACATGTGCATTTTATTGTACTGGTGTGTTGTTTTTCTGTGTTTCACACTCATTCAAAACCTATTGTAGCACTATATCACCAAGCTAACATAGTAATAACATTACAAGAACATTGTGGTAACATGTGCTGTCTCTGCCTGTGATGCTGGAGCAGTGGAAAGCCCAATGGAAAGCAGTGCAGTGGTTCTGGTGCAGGCAGGTCGTCTGAAGGCCGAAGCTTCCACTCCCCCACTGGGCCGAGAGTTTGGGGCACGCCGGTGAGCACAGCTCCACATTACTGTCATCACTGTGCAGTTATGGACAAAGAAAATCCTCAAACCTTAAATTAACTCTTTCAGGGTTCCTGACACTTTTAGAACACTCCCATACAAAAATGAAATATATTAAGAAATATGTTTTTCAGCCCAAGAATATATTGCAAATGGATTTACAATATATTAATTCACAGAAGAAAGTTACTGTGATAGACCAAAATGGCAATAAATGACACTTGTACTAATGTAATAATTAAGCTAAAAAGTATACTCTCTAAAATATATGCTCCCAGTTAGTGAATTTCTTTTTATTAAACTATGTAGCAGTATTTCTTCATCTTTTGACTGTTTCAGATTTGACTGTTGTATTTTTAGTTCATTTTACTACTGTTTTATGTAATTCTAAATCACCTGGAAAATAGGAGACCGTTATGATTTTATTGCTGTATGATTGTAGTGGCACAGCTGCTGTATCATTGCCTTTGTACAGCTTTAGATCTTTGCTGATAAATGATTAAATGCTGATCTCTGTCTCATAATGACAGCCCTGCACATCATGCATGTGTGAAACATAGAAATGTGACCACCTCATGAGAGGGAAAATTCTCTGTGTGTCTCTCTCTTTCCCTCTCTCCCTCCCTCTCTCTTTCCCTCTCACTGTCCCTCTCTCTCCCTCCCTCTTTCTCTCTCTCCCTCTCTCTCTCCTTCCCTCTCCCTCCCTCCCTTCCTCTCTCTTTCTCCCTCTCTCTCTCTCTCTCCCCCTCCCTCTTTCTCTCTCCCTCTCTCTCTCCTTCCTTCCCTCCCTCTTTTCTCTCTCTCCCTCCCTCTCTCTCTCTCTCTCTCTCTCTCTCTCTCTCTCTCTCTCTCTCCTCTCTCTCTCCTTCTCCCTCTCTCTCTCCTTCTCCCTCTCCCTCCCGCCCCCCTTTCTCTCTCCCTCTCTCTGTGCTGAAGGAGGGAAAGTTGGAATGAGGGCTATTATGAACATTCTATACTGAAAGTGTGGCTGCTAAAAATCTGTAAAGAATGAAATACATTTAAAAGGGATAATGTGAACATCTAAAAATACAAATCCAAACCAGCCACAGACAGTCTGGCACACTGGCAGATCAAACAGTGATTCACTTGGGACATGATTGGTCTTTAAACAGAAAGGTCTAATAACTCCATTATGCTGTCTAAATGAAGGAAATGAACATGGGCTACATGCAGTCAAGTTCCTTCCTGCTGAAGGTTCAGTCTGATTGTGGTTAAGCTGCTTACAGTACAGCAGGTATCAGCAGCCAAAAGCCTCTAGTCAAAAACCGACAGCCCAACATGGGTGAATCCTGCCATCTACTGCTCAATACCTGAACTGCAGCTGGGTGGTACATTTCTGATGAAGTGGGGCCAGCCAATCACATTGCAAGAAAAGAACGAGGGACAGTGAGTTCAAGTTTTCTGGTTCTCCTTTCAGCTGGTTAATGGCTCATGGAGGGATTAAAGTGAAGTGTCCATTTGGGTGAGATGAATATTTTAGTGCACATCTCTACTATTTGTATTTAATCCATTGCTAGCTGTGGAATTACTGATAACAGTCATCATGAGAAAAGAAGTGGAATATTGGACTGAAATCAAATTAGAGCTCAGTGCTGTAGAGGACCTGTGGTATCTGATAATGCTCTTCCTCACCCAGTGTAAATGCGACACACAAAACTGTATTAAGACCCTGAGAAGAAAGTTTGGTCATTCGGACTGTCCATTCTGACCACACAGACTCAACAAAGTGGAATTTAAATTTATATATAGTATATACAGGCTGTAGCATTACAGAAGAACAAAAAATAAAATCAATGCACATTAATCAAAAATAATTTGCATAATTCTAGAGACTGTCACACTACAAGGTCTAAAACTGACCTATAAAAGCAACATTACCCGAAGTCATAGGGCCAGACTTTAGCAGCATGAAGACACTGTCAGAAATCACATGCAGCAGAGCTGGGTGTGGTTTTCTGATGGTGTGTGTGTGTGTGTGTGTGTGTGTGTGTGTGTGTGTGTGTGTGTGTGAGTGTGAGTGTGAGTGTGAGTGTGTGTGTGTGTGTGTGTGTGTGTGTGTGTGTGTGTGTGTGGTGGTGAGTGAGTGAGTGAGTGAGTGTGTGTGTGTGTGTGTGTGTGTGTGTGTGTGTGTGTGTGTGTGTGTTCAGGGGTTTCAGCTATGCTTGCAGTTGTCACTCCGAGAGCAATATGAGTCATGTCATCTTCGCTCTATAATCCAGAGGAGGGATTATAAACTCATCAGTTTAAAAAAAACTTTTCATGCTGCTGCTTGCAGACATGTTTGCTTTGCGTTTATCTCCTGCATGGCAGCGGTCTGTGATAATCCCCTCTGAGTGACGACAGCAGGGATACATGCTACATATGTATAGCCTGTGGCTGCTTTATAGGGTGAGTTTAATCCACGCGTTTTACACAACGTCCTGAGATACATGAAGACACAGCTGTAATCCCGTCACTCTTCCTTTGGGCTGCAAACACAACTGTGGTCGAGAAAGGTAAGGTGATTTATTTCCATTAATGAGGTATGTTTTCACTTATTTGTGACTGATTTATTTTTAATTTTCTAAATTCAAATATTGTTTTTTTTCCCAATTACTCTGATTTTTACTGAAAATTGTGCATAACTCCTCATAAAGGATAAAAATGGTGAACCAGATGAGTAATCAAAAGTTTGTATTTGATCAATTAAATAGTTGAAAGTAAACTGACCAAACTCTTCATAACTCACGTAAACATTTTCTGTTTAAAAGTGCTACACTGCATTCCGTGTGTGACTCTCAGAATGAGACTGATCACAATTTCATAGATGAAAATAGTCTGTAAAATGTGAGACAGACTCTCAGGCAGCAGTATTAGCCTGCTGTTGTCTGCAGTGCAGGAGCAGGGGAGTCCAGTGATGGGGACACATCTTAAACTTAACCGATATTGTCAGTAAGCAAGCGGAGGCTGAAAGATAGAAAGTGCCAACTGTTCCCTGGGAAAAAAAACACCTCAGTGCTTTCACTGCTTAGAGATTCAGACATTATGTGGTGACCTGTGACCTCTGAACCATGACAGGTCAACATCAGCATGCAGTCCGTGAGTGGCAGCCCCCCTCCACTGCTCCTGTGCAGAGGGGCAGGGGTGCAGGTCAGGCTGTCTCCAGAATACGGCAGTGCCCTGCTATATGAAAGAATACGGCAGTGCCACTTATATGAAAGAATACAACAGTGTCCCGCTGTATGAAAGTCACTCCCTCACTGTTGATCTGGACAGGGACAGAAGGTCAATCTCAGAGGTCTGCTGAACTGGGGAAAAAACTGAACTGATGAGGAAAATCTGAGGCTTTGGATGAATTATTCTAATCCCTCACCCTTATGGAACATGCACTCATCCAGGTCAGAGAAGTCCTCTTACGCACTGCTGAAGGCATCCTCCTCTTACACACTGAGGAAGGCGTCCTCCTCTTACACACTGCTGAAAGCGTCTGTTTTTCATTCTCCTCACTTTAAATAAAGAATTGCAAATCTGCAAATTTTACCAAAACGTTTTGGGTGAAAACCACCTTCACAAGTACGAAAGAAGCCATCTGGCACACCACTGCATCATGGAGGATGGACTGGAGTCAAAAACTCATCAGATGTTTGGTCTGCCTGCTTCTCACCAGGGCAGCCAGCTGTATCTGTCTCAGTGCTGCTGCAATCAGGGAGAAGAATCTGAAATGCATGGTTAACACATTAAACAACCAATGGATGGATGCCAGTCATGCATCTATCAGAAATACAGCCATGTTATGTCATTCAATTCAATTCGATTCAAGAACTTTATTGTCATTGTGCAAGCACAACAAAATTGCAATTGTGTCAACCTCCAACAGTGCATTTATATTTAATTCAGAAGGCTATGATTATTATCTGCTGAAACTGTTCTGTGTTGATGGAATATATTAAGCATACATTTTAAATCAGGGTTTATATAACTTTTTGTAAGATCTACATTACGTTGATTAGGAGTGTTCTACTGGCTCCTAATTGGACATTATCAGTCTAATCCAGCTGCTAAACTGTTGTGTTCCTAAATTGAGAAAGCATATAAAATGAATGTATATAGGATTCAGGATTTCCTCCTATTCAGTGACCTCTATATATGGGTGAACTTCACTAATCTTCATTGCATGTGTTCACTGTATCGCATGGTGCACTCTCAATACAACATTAAAATATCTCATTTATGTAAAATGCACATGCACACAGGTGCGCACGCACAACCACACGCACACACATGCGCACATATGCACGCACATACACACACACATGTGCACATGCACACACACACACACACAGATATGCACGCACACACACATTTTCATATTATCAGCTGAGGATGGAGTGTGTTTGTCCAGCCCTTTAGTCTCAGGTTCCACTTGGTGGCTGTGAAATGCCCCTCTGTCCTGCTCCCCCTCCCCGTGTGGGTGTGAATTATTGACGAGTGCGTCCGCGCCCATTCTTTCTCTTGTCAGCAGACGCCCCCAGTACAATTGGCCCTCTCTCCATCCCACAGCTGTGCCGCACCACAGCTTCCCCTGCTGCTCACTCCGAGCTGCAGCTTCACCTGCTCAGGTAAGAGGAAACTTCTCTCTCATTCCTCTCTTTACACTCACACATCAGACGCAGCATTTCCTAGCTGTTGTTCTGTGTTGATGCAAAGGGGTTTCTACTTTCCATTTCAGTCACAGTATAAATGCTCTTCATCATGAGATCAATCAGTATGTTTTTCATCTCACATTTGCTTGTGTAGGTGCATCTCACAGATGATGATGAAAAGATTTCAGAATATGTAAACATCATGTATCTGTTTTGTGTTACAGATTTTAATTTTGCTAAAATATCTCATGTTTTTTTCCTAATTAAAAATAGGTTGTCAAAGGCTAAATGAAATCAGTGAAGCTTCCACATGTGCATTATATATTTGCTTTGTAATTATTTACAATAATTGTAATTATTGTAATTGTTATTTTTCCACTTCTTTTTCCACATTGTCTCTGGAAGGACGATCTAAAATGATGTGGTACGTCTGGGCCCTGCCTCTGCTGTTGGTGGGGCAGAGCAGGTCCAGCCTGCTCAGGAGCGGCCGGTGCAGGAAGGGCTGTGATTGTCACGGGGAGTTTAAACTGATGAACTGCTCTGACACGCTCCTCACACACATCCCCTCCAACGTCCCCCCCCTCACTGAACACTTGGACCTGTCGCTGAACCAGCTGGGCCTCGTCCCCGCCGGGGCGTTCCACACCCTCCTGAGGCTGCGCGTTCTGCTCCTCAATGGCAACAACATCAGCTCAGTGGCTGCGGGGGCCTTCTCCCCGCTGGAGAGCCTGCAGAGGCTGGACCTGAGCCAAAACCACATCTCCTGCCTCACAGAGGGCTTCTTTCTGGGCCTGGGCTCCCTGAAGGAGCTGCAGCTCTCAGAGAACCGGCTGACCCACCTGGACAGCGGGAGCTTCCAGCACCTGGATGGCCTGCAGAGACTCAACCTGAGCAGCAATAAAATCAGCTCCATCCAGGTGAGGGCGTTCTGCTGCATGACTGCACTGCGTAACCTGTACCTGGAGGACAACCAGCTGCGAAGCCTAAGCAAAGGAGTCTTCTCCACACTCAGGTCTCTGGAGGTCCTCCACCTACAGCGAAACAACATCAGCAGCGCTGAGCCGAGCGTCTTCTCCCCCCTCACCAACCTAGCTCTGCTCAACCTGGCAAACAACTGCCTGAGCACCATCCAATTCAAGACCTTCCTGAGCATTCAGAGCCACGGCACCCACATCCTGCTGGTGGACAACCCCTGGCACTGCGACTGCGACCTGCAGAGAGTGTTCCGCAAGGTGCGCAGTGTGCTGAGGCTCTTCCTGGACGACTACCACAACCTGAGCTGCAGAGAGCCGCCGGAGCTGCAGGGGTACCGGCTAATGGAGGTGGACACGCAGCTGTGCATCGCGGAGACGGTCACCGTGCTCATCATCACTGTCACCGTGGTGATCACCGTGGTGACCGCCATCGTCATGGCAGAGAAGTCCAGGAAGAAGCGCATGGGCAAGCAATGGTGTGAGGACAGTCATGTGACCTACAGTTATCAGAGCTAGTGTCCCCTCTGTGGCCATGTGGTGATGCACTCACACTGAAATCTGAGGACTGTCCCACTGAACTGTTCAATGCACATCACCTCAATACAAAGGCATTGAGCAAAACCCAGCACTAGCCCTGTCTGGGCTCTCTGCAGCACATGTGACTGTACGGTATAATAACGTATTAAACAGGAAAAATTAATGAAGGTGGAACATTACAACATGGAATAGCTGGCAGGCCTAAGAGGGAAAATTGTGACCCCACTGTCTCACCCACTGTATCCCCCTCTGTCTCCCCCATTCTCTCACCCATTGTCTCCCCCACTGTCTCCCCCATTCTCTCCCCCTCTGTCTCCCCATTCCCCCATTGTCCCCCCTACTGTCTCCCCCATTCTCTCACCCATTGTCCCCCCTACTGTCTCCCCCATTTCAAACAGCTTAACGTTGCAGCCAACAACTTCTATACGAGTGGGCACTTTTTCCACATCGACTTTTTAAGAAATGCTGTATATTTGTATTTTTTCCATAATCATGTTTTTTTGTGTTATGTATGCATATACATCATACATTTATATATATATATATATATACATATATATATATACATATATATATATATATATACACTGGACATTATTATTATAGCATCTTTATATTTGTGTGTTGTTCGCCATCCTATACCCAACTCCTGCAAGGCATATTATTTTCCAAATAAGCAAAGCAATAACAAAATATAAAAAAGAAAGTAATATTTTTAATGCACATTTCAAAACATTGGACAGTATTTTAAATATACATTTAGAACACAAGCATGCATGGAGGAAGCTCTGTTTCAAGAATGCATGGTTTATTGATTACTTTAGCTGCACTGGACCTTTTACTTGTACTGACCTTTTTCTGTGAAATCAAATGTCTGATTGAAGTAGTACATGCTAAGATAAGTTAGCACACTGAGAATCATTAAAGTGGAGAAATTAATTTAGGGATCTACTGTTACCATGTAATGTGTAATATACCAATCACCCAGAGTCTGCAAAGGTGTATGAAGTACACTATGACTGTACAGTGTGCAATGTATATAATGCTTATTTTTAAACAGTAACTAAAACACTTCCATAGTCAGAGTTCAGTTTTACAATAGTTACAGCACAATATTTCAAATACCGCAATATGACATGCAGTCACTTGAATATGATGCGCACGCTCCGCGTACTTGCATGCATGAGTCTGTAACAGCATGTCTGTAACAGCTAGTGACATCACCTGGAGTAGTGCTATGATTTTCTGTAACAAATACGTTAGGACATTTGATCTATTTAGGAATGTAACAGTTTGACATCCAAATGAGCATCTAGGTTTGGTTTGTATGTACAATATGTAGGCGTGCAATGTTTAGGCTCTCCTTAAAGAACAGCTATTAAAACTAACCTTGAAAGACTGAACTGGGATGGAGAACATTTGTTTCATATTGTTCATTTCGCAATAAACAATATTTTTCTCACTCAGTCTGATGCTTTCAAACGGGCTGAGAGACATCACCGGTAGGCGCTGACTGGCCGTAGGGAAATTCGGGACCTTTCCGATCTGTTCGGAACTGCGTTGTGGTTCTTCTTTTATATGTATGTATACCGGCACCCTACAGGGCCTATGCCACGCACTTCACACCGCTAGTTATATACTAACTTCAATCGATCCAATATTACAGTGTGTAAGGTGGGAGGAAGAATGACCCCTCCCTATTTGAATTCGCCCAGCATGTTCCTTGATAACGGTGTTCCTGCTCCTCATATTTCGCGTCGGACAAGTCTGTGCTTTATCGCCTATGTGTGAATTTGGACTCTGTGGTCAGTTCCGTTGGTGACCAGTTACATCTGTTTAACTGCCCGCTTTGCACAGAGTAAGTACCGAAGTGCTGTTTCTAAACACGCTTATGGGACTCTGAGTGACCGCGGCTGCGTCTTCTGACTGCTGGAGTATTTTGTTCGTTTTGACAGATATTGGGGTCGCTGTAACGTAAATTCCTGGGCTGATTTTTGTTCCCAGTCTGTCGCACTGTCATTTCCTCTCTGATAGCGCACGTTAGCCACCGATAAACCGTCGCATAAAAGGAGAGAGCAACTCAATGTTCAGATGATGCGTCACCTTGCAGATAACAGCAGATTACCGGTCCGCAGGTTGCGGCGGTGAAACTGACGCTGAACTCCGAAACACACTTCTCGGGTAAGACTGATTCCGCGCACACTGACTTCACTGCCTTGTTTTTGATGGGTTTGCTAACTTAGTGAGGAGAATAAGGTTGAGTGCAAAATTACTTCAACAAAATTAAAATACTT
Source organism: Megalops atlanticus (assembly GCA_019176425.1). Classification (NCBI taxonomy): domain Eukaryota; kingdom Metazoa; phylum Chordata; class Actinopteri; order Elopiformes; family Megalopidae; genus Megalops; species Megalops atlanticus. The sequence goes on from CM032886.1 coordinate 155,171, forward strand.
AACGTAATTTACTGGGAGCAGTCGCCTGTTGACGTATTTGTGACCTTTCCCACTGTTGCTGTCTTTTTAATTTGTATTTTTAATCATCGGCGAATATCCAAAAGCAGGAACGAAATCGCCTTCACAAAATTCATAATTTGGCAGTGGGATAATCGCCGTTTGAAAGTTTAATTTGTCTCTGTTTTGATGAGTTTAAGAAGAGAGTTACGAACAAACGATGACACGTTCGCCAGTTTTGTTCAGATGTCAGGAGCAGCATTCATTTCACATGCGGCTGACAGCACGGATCCCGTAGCCTCATATTCCATGGTGAAGATGTGTAATTCTCTAGTGTATTGACTGTTCACTGGCAATACAAAATTCATTGCCACACACACATATCGCACTCATTTCTCTGCAGAAACGCTGGTTACCAGGGACAGCAGATGCAAAGTCTGCACATGCAAATTAGGAGTCCAGATATGTGGAAACAAGCTGCAGTTTAAAGTAATGCTTACATTTACCATTCCACTATGATATGGATTTTTGGCGTTTAAAGGGACTAATTGTATTCCCACCTACATATTCGGCAGTAAACGTAATTTGTAGAGGAAAAGAGTAGTATAGCCCTGTTCAGCATCGAACAAAGCTGCTTTACTTTTATAATTGGATTCAGAATTCTCAAGGATGACATATTCTACAGAATTTAAACAGAAGAACACCAATTCATCATCCTTGTTATTAAAGGTGAACAGAAAATGTCTTCTGGTGTAAAATTCAGCCTCGTGTCACTCTAATAAATGCCGTTCACACATCACAACGGTCATTTGCATATGAGGCCATTTCAAGAGACTCACACAACCGGGAGGAGTTAGTACTGAGACCAACCACAGTGTAGCCACTCACAGTACATGTATGGCAGTTTAAAACATTTTGCAAGGTGATAATTGATATCTAGAAAGAGATATGAGCCTCTTCATGCTGCATTAGGACCCTGTGATTATTTTCCTGCAGAGATGGCAGGCGATGATCGAATGGCCATTCTTACTGATGAGGAGGAGGAGCAGAAGAGGAAGCATGTTCTGGCTGAGCCGTTCAGCTCCCCCTCGCTGAGGGAGGTGACGGCCAGCAGTCCTACAGGGCCGATGCCGGAGGGGCCCCCTGCAGCCTCGCAGCAGGGCAGGGACTGCCTGGAGACGGGATGCGTCAGCGTCGGCAACCGCCTCCTCGTCTCCAAGGTGTTCTACTTCTTCTTCTACGCGGCCTATGGCTCCCTGCACCCCCTGCTGGCGGTGTACTACAAGCAGCTGGGCATGTCTCCCAGCCAAGGCGGGCTGCTGGTGGGAATACGCTACTTCATTGAGTTCTGCAGCGCTCCTTTCTGGGGGATGGTGGCTGACCGCTTCAGAAAGGGCAAAACCGTCCTGCTCTTCTCCGTACTCTGCTGGATTCTGTTCAATTGTGGCATCGGCTTTGTCAAGCCGGCCGTCATGAGCTGTGTGGAGAAGAATCCCACAGTGGCCATCCCCAACGCCACCCACCACGCCCCACCAGCCAATAACACAAGGAATCGAAGAGATTTGCTTGGAGAATTCTTTGGCCTCCCTCCACTGTTTCAGAATTTACTTCCTATATGTAGTTACCAAAGCAGGTATGTCAGAAGTACTGGTGCTGAGTCCTCACTCACTCCGTCTGGATCTGCCAGTCTTATAGACACTGTATCCCTTTCCACTGTTTCCACAACCACAACAACAGCGAAAACAAAATCAACGCCCCCAAGCAGCGGCACCTCCAGACTGAAAGAGCGCATCGTTATCTACAGCGCAGAACAGGTGCAGGCCGTCTTCCTCCTGATTCTGCTGCTGGTTATCATCGGCGAGTTCTTCAGCGCCCCTGCGGTGACTGTCGCAGACACAGCCACGCTGCAGTATCTGGGGCCACAGCGGGACCGTTACGGGCTGCAGAGGATGTGGGGCTCTCTGGGCTGGGGCCTGGCCATGCTGTCCGTGGGGATCTGGGTTGACCACACCCACATCAGGCCCTTTATCAAAGGCGTAGGGTGCACCATTCCTGACTACAAAAACTACCAGATCGCCTTTGCTGTGTTTGGGGTGCTGATGGGCATAGCGCTGGGAGTGGCTACACAGTTCTACTTTGACACTGGTGATTACAGGCCAGAGGAGCTGGAGAGGAGGGAGGATGTGGAGACGCCGCAGGTGGCTGAGACCTCCTGCTCTGCAGAGGGGATCCCTGCAGAGGCTGCGGTCTCCAGCAGCAGCAGCAGCAGCAGCCAGCAGCCGTACCACTACAGCGACCTGATCAAGCTGTTGTGTAGCGTGCAGTATGGTACAGTGCTCTTTGTGGCCTGGTTCATGGGTTTTGGTTACGGGTTTGTGTTCACCTTCCTGTACTGGCATCTGGAGGACCTGCAGGGAAGCCCTACGCTCTTCGGCGTGTGCTCGGTGCTGAGCCACTCCTCTGAGCTCACTTCCTACTTCATCAGCCACCAGCTCATTCAGCTGCTGGGTCACATCAGGTACAAGCAGCTTACAGCAGTGAATCTGCAATGTGAATCTCTCTGACCCGAGGCCCCTGTGGTGCACTTCTTTCAGCTTCATGTTTTTCTTTTAAAGAATGCAACAGCCCGTGGCTGCCAGCTGAAACCAATGCTTTGTTGTGGTCGCCACATTTATGGGAAATTTAGCTAAATTACCCTAAGAATTCATTTCTAGCTTGCTGACATTAAAAGCCATCATTGAACCTTAACCTTAACCAATTTATCCTTTCAAAGGTCCTGGTAAAGTGTAATAACTTCAGTAGTGCACACAGAGACATGGCTCAAAGCCTGCTGTGTCACTGACACCCCACCCGTTATGTCTGTGCTGTTAAGTCAGCATGAATTTACGGAGAGGAGTGTAATTTCACCACATATTTGGAAGAAACATTTCTTCTGAATGTTGCTCACTTTGCAATTTTTTGTTTTTGTGAGAGGAGGATTCTGCACACGCCACTGGGACATTTCAACTGACTGTTTTATGCACTGTAGCCTGTGGCATCTTTATAGCTTACGAGTGAAAGGGAGGTTGCAGCATCTCCACAGTCCTTTGCATGAAGTGACAGTTGGCAGGGTGAGGGGCCTCCCATATCACTAGTTCTGCTTTTTATCAACCTGCGGTTTCATTTAAAGCTTGCAGTTGGTTTATTATACCCAGACTAAATAGTCTGACCTTACGATTCTGAATCTATGTTAGGCTCTCTTCATGCTTGTTGAGGATATGACTAATAGATTGTAATGGATCTGAGGTGATGTCTGTGGAGTGTTCAGACTTTAGACTGAAATCTGTGTTTGACACACGTGTATTATAACTACAGTAATCTCTGTCAGACTTGTGTTGCTTTTAAAGGTTGTTTTTGTGATGTTTCAGAAAGGTGTGTGAGCCATCTGGGTGCAGTCCCTTCTGGAGCTCACAAACGTGTTTCATCTGAGTGGGTGTGTGTTCCGGGTGGGTGTGTCTTGGGTGAGTGTGTGTCCCGAGTGTGTGTGTCCCAGGTGGGTGTGTGTGTGTGTGTGTGTGTGTGTGTGTGTCTTGGGTGGGTGTGTGACCTCAGGCATCACAGGAAGTTCATGAAAGCCTGGAGCATTTTCACCTCTTTTTCCCTCATAAGAAACATTTTTCCTGTCCTCCTTATGTTCTTTTAACAGAGATTTTGTCTGCCTGCCATACATTTTTGTTTTACTGCTAAGTAAAAGCCAGTGAAATTCCTCCTCTCTTGTGGTTTGTTTGATAAGCTCTTCTGAGCATCTCAGGTTTGTGTGCCTTTGTGTGCTGGAACAGTAACAGAACCCCCAGTACAGCCTCAGGCTTTGTGTAGGCAAGCCATCGCTGATTGACTGCACTTGCCTCATCTGTAGGTACATTCAAAACCACTTGACTGTTGCAAAAAGAATGGCACAGTATGTGTACACTGTACGCAGTATAGCATATTGGATGTCATGCAATCCACAGGTTAAATTCACATTACTCCTCAGCTCCTGTCTTGGCATGTGGAATTTCATTACTGTAGCAAAAGCATGAATGTCATCATTACAATGTGGATAGGACAGCAGGTTTGGAATCAATGGTTGTTCAAGTGAGACTTTTGAAGCCTTTGGGTCTTTTAGGAAATGACTCTCATTTCCTGGAAGGGACTGCAGTACAGGAGTCTGCTTCTCTTTCTGTCCTTAAAGACACTGCAGGAAACGTCAGTCAGTGATGGGCCCCTCTGGGAAGCTGCCAGAGCAGCGCACTGCTGCGTGTAACGCAGCTGTTTCCTGTCCTGCAGGGTGCTGTACATTGGCCTGGCCTGCAACACTGCACGCTACCTCTACATCTCCTACCTGCAAAATGCCTGGATCGTTCTGCCTATGGAGCTGCTTCAGGGTGAGTGACTGTTTCAGTCAGCCTGATTCGTGTGCTAATGTTAGAAGGTGGAGATATTTGAATTGGAAGCCTTTATGCTGTACTGTAAAATATCCAGCTGTATAAATGGATAACATTGTAAGTCGCTCTGGATAAGAGAGTCTGCTAAATGCCAATAATGTAATGTAATGTAATGTACTGCGGTGAGTCTAAGTACATTTAAGGACAGGAAGTCCTTATCTCATGTTTTTGCATGTCAGATAGCCTCTTTTGCATGGCAACTCAATTTTCACTTAAAGAGCAGAATAGAATATATCTTTGTTGTCCACCGGGGTGGGAATTTGTCTTCGGCTCACCGAACACAAGAACTACAACATAAGAAACAGACAAGCAGTTAATAAAACAAACATGTAGACAAGGTCACATTACACATGAAAAAACAGTTCATGTCAATGTCTGTGGCTTGAATCTTATCATTCACTTGTAGAGTTAAGAATATTGATGGCACTTGGGATGAAGGACTTCTTAAATACATTTTTAGTTGCCTAGTTGCCAGAGGGACTCTATAGCACCTCCCGGAGTTCAAAGGCTCAAACTGGCTGTAGAGAGGATGGGAGCTATCTGTCAGTACTCCGCCATTGTTGTTCCTGCCTGTACCTCGACCTTGATTCTGCTTGCTGCCTTGCTCTGTTTGCCTGATTATCTGCCTGCCTGGTTACCGACCCTGCCTGTTCCTGTTTTCGACCCTGGTTTGCCCATGGACTGCCTGCCTGTTACTGACACTGCCTGTTCTGGTTTTGCTACTTCGTCTGATGTCTTTATTAAAGCATTTTGGAACCTGAAGCCCTGGTGTCCAAGCTTGAGTCCTTGCCTGAGTCCTGTCAGCTATCTGCCAGGATACTCCTCACCTTCTTCCTTGCCCTTTCTATAAAAATTTGAGTTAAGGGCTTCTGGGGTTTGCCAACTATTTTGCTTGCCACTGACACAATTCTTGAAAGTTTATCCTTAAATCTACAATTTAGGTGACTGCACCAGACAGGAAGATGAAAAGTTAAAATGCTCTCAACAATAGTTTTGTACACTAGTTCTAAGATCTGCCGACTAACACCGAGGCCGCTGAGTTTTCTGAGCAGATAGAGTTGCTGCGAGCATCTCTTGAAAATATACTCTGTATTTTCAGAGAAGCTCACCTGGGAGTCCAGAACTGTACCAAGGTATTTAAAGTAGCAAGAACAGTAGACATAGACAGTAGCGCACATTGTCCATATCACATTGCAAAAGAACATGGTTTATAGCAGCTAAAGCAACCTGATAAATTAGTGTCAAGATTGCTCCATGTCAATGTAAAAACAGTTAGCAATCAATCAATCAAATTTTATTTTGCTGTAGCATATTTTTACAACTGAGATTGTAAAGCAATGATGCAGGGACAGCAAAATCCTTTGCTCAGCGGTGCATACATCCAAATAGTTTCAGTAGCTGCATTCATAAACATGTTTATTCCTTTTTGATATGCTGCCATGAGTTGGCATTTTGTTAATAACCTTGCTGAAAAGAGAGTCACTGACTAGCAGTTTCCTCTCTAATGATCTTGTATACCTGTTTTGACATTTTAGAGGTATGTGTAAAAGGTTGCATCTGAAAAACACCATTGTGTTCATGAAGGCAGTATGCCAAAACATTTGAACCTTTAGTCTCCTCTATACTTAACCACAGTGAAATATGCAGTCAATGTTTTTTCTTGATCTATACACCCCTGTTTTAAATCCGAGCACAGTCCACTTTCACTAAGATTGCATGTGTATTCTACCCATTCTGAGCTGGGTGTGGCTGTAAGCACAGGAAGTCACAGGTGTTGGAGGATGAGTGTAGCAGTGAATTGCCTGAATAAACTGTTCTGAGGCTGTAGATTAGTATATAGATTGCTGCTGGAGAGACAGACCACACCTGTTTGCAGTAATGCCCAAAGCGTTATGAGTCATGGCGTTATGAGGCAGTAATGGCAGTTTTTCTGCCATTACTGCCTCATTTTTACATTACTTATTTTTTGGTAAGTATCTTTGACACCATAAAAATATGGGTGAAGAGAATTTCAAAGACGTTTTGAGTACTGCAGAGTGTGTGGTGCAGCCAGGCGGCCGTGCTGTACAGGAGCAGCAGTGTGTGGAGATCCTGCATTGCTGCTGTAAGCAGTCTGTGCCGAGCTGGTGATGTGAAGGTGTGTGTGTCTGTTTGTGGCCAGGTGTGACACATGCTCTGGTGTGGGCGGCCTGCATCTCGTACCTGAGCGCGGCTGTGCCCCCGGTTCTCCGCACCTCTGCCCAGGGCATCCTGCAGGGTCTGCACCTGGGTCTGGGCCGCGGCTGCGGTGCCATGCTGGGAGGAGTCTTTGTCAACTACTTCGGTATGGAATCCCTGACAGCGGCAGGCCTCTCCTTTACTGTGGCTTTTGTGTGTCTCACAGTCTCCATGAAGACTTCTCTGTCCTTATTTCTTTTGAAAGAAGTGCCTTCAGCTTCTTTAACTTGCTCATAGCCCTGGCTCTGATCATTCTGCAAATGAATGGTTGAATGGCTTATGGGTAGTGCCAGTAGTGAAGGCACTTTCTGGAGGGTCATCTGAAAGTGAAAGTGATGCAGAAACACTAATCTGATCAGCCAACCCTCCTGAATGCAGCCAGTTATGATGACCACAGTTTGTCCTCCCCCATTCATGATTAACCCCTGGTTTATCTCACTCTGCTCAGGAGGTCAAGGCCTTTAAGCAGACAAGGTGCTACACTGACAAACATATGGAATTGTTGCATATATAGTATTGATCTTCACTGAAATCTTCACTGAACTTTGATTTTATTATAACACTTTTTTGGTCACTGCATAATTCCATTTGGGTTATTTCATAGTTTTGATGTCTTTACTATTATTCTAAAATGTGGAAAATGGTAAAAAGAAGTAAAGAAAAGTGTGTCCAAACTTTTGACTGTTGCTGTATATATATAATTCACTGTTACAGATATTTCAGTATTTTACTGTATGATTCATCATTATTCTATGGAGGGCACCTGCTTGCTCAGTCCGGTGTGGGTGCAGTTGAGTGTAGAGCTTTAGGGTGCCCAGCCTATACTTTGACTCTCTAACCCTGCTGTGTCCATTCCTGCTTGTGTGTTCTAGGAGCAACAGCTACCTTCAGAGGAATTGGAATGTCCTCCCTCATTATCCTCCTCCTCTTCTCCCTCATTCAGTGTCTTACAGGAAAGAATGCAGGTAAGACTGAGGCCATTGTATTGAATGGAATTGAAATAAAAATAAAGCAGTCACACTCTGAGCTTTGCAAGCAAGTGGATATATCAAGGGACCTCTGGAGAGAAACTGTTTAACACTGTAAATCTGGCACACACTGAAGCTTAATGCCTCTGAGATGCACATTGTTGTTGATGTCAGGAAACCGTGACCCAGTTCTTGTCCTTTTTCTTCAGAGGAGAGAATGCTGGCAGAGAACATTCTGGTTCCATCCAGCCTGGTTCCAATAGCAGCCATTCACCTGGCGCAGCACCACTCAGAGACTGCGATACCCCGCCCTGAGCCCCAGCTGCCCCCAGTGAAGACCAAGCACCAGGAGGAGCAGGAGGACCCGGATAAGCCTGCCTGGGGACTCTCTGCCTCTCCCTGGGTCACCATCGCCTTTGTCATCTACCAGACCCGTGAGGTTGCCACTGTGACAGAGACGCAGTCACTGCAGCGGAGGGTAGGGAAACAGAGGGTGTGTTAGCAGATGTCAGTCATCATCCCATCACCTCTTATTTAAGGCACATAGTTGGAGAGATTTTTAATATTCTGCTTCTCTATTTCATAGGGAAAAGTAGTCAGCTTCTAAAGCATGACACTAGAGATAAATTTGAGCAAACTGAATCATCACTCACCTTACTTTCAAGATGTGTTCCAGTTTCCACCTCTCTTTGCCTGATGACTTCATGGCAACTGCAGTGTTTGTGAAAAACCCCAGCTTACAGTGCACTGCACTGAGTTTCCCGTGCACTGGGTTGTATGAACTTCAGGTCGCACCGTATCGTTGTTTTATTTCTTGAGAAAATTGCTGTTTAAAGAAAAATGTGATCATATTCAGGTACCCATAAATATTTTACACATGATGTTGGGTTTATTATGATCCTTTGTTATTAGGGATTAGATATACACATGGAGTAAATTGTCCAAGTTATGTCCTTAATTATTCCATACACAAACTGAGTCTAAGTCTTGAGTTACAATCAAAGCAAACACTAAATGAAGCAAGAAAATGAGAAAATAAGAAAAAATATACGGCAAACAATTTTTGTCTTTATCCTAATGACATACATATTCCACTGCAGTCTCTATATACGGTACTGTTTCTTTAAATGTCTGTTGCATAGGTGGTGGTGCGCTGTAACCCTCAGGTCTTTCCTCTGTGTTGGTAGGAGACAGATGAACCAGCCACCCCCGGCCTTGCTGTGGAGACTGAGACACACCCCACACAGCCCTACAGCGCCTCCCAGCAGCTGCGCTCACCTGAGTGCACGTCCAGGTCGGGCCTTGGGGTGTCCACACCGACTCCTGCTCCTCAATGACAAGGACAACCCCACTCCTCTCCTGGGGACCACTACTCACACCTCCCCCACCTGCACGGAGGTGCACTGGGCTACTCCATTTAGCATTTGGTTTGGCATTTGGCTGAGCAGTTAGAACACAGCACCAGGTCAAAGAGAGGGAAGTGCCGAATTAACTGTTTTAGTGCTCTGTGGATTAGGCCTAAAAAAACTTTACTTTGTACTATGTCCACAGACCTGCTCATAAAAGGAAGGGGTGATGCTTTGTAAGTTTCAGCTGTCTGGAAGCATGGAGATTCCTCCTGTCCTGTTCTGCTGTCTTGGCCCTCAGTCTGTATGTGCTGGCCAGGGATGCTGTGGAAGGGAAGTATTTGAAATGAATCTGGATACTGGAAAGCTAAACAAATGCTCTCAATTCTCCATAGAAGTAATTGATTTAACCTTGATAAACGACATCAGTATAAAATAAAATTACAGAAAGCATCATCTGAATTTCTTGAACACAGAGTTAGTTAGGTTTGGTAATTCACATCGTTCTTTTAGGTGCTTTAGTTACAGGAAACCAACACTGGAGGGCAGCATTTCTCTGATTAACAGCTACAGCAAAGAGGAAACTTGAAAACTGGAGCAGGCACTGATCAAGGGCATCAGCCAGGTTTCTTTTTCATTCTTGAGAAGTAAAGCTGGTGCACACTGAAAGAGAGAGTCAGGGACGTGATGTCTGATGTGATGTGAAGCCTAATGGCTTTAGTTAGTCGAAGTGGTTGTCTGGTATGATGAAATTCTGGCTGGGTATTTTGAATCTTCATCTGTGTTTTCTGGTATGACATAAACATCCCAGAATGATCAGAACTGCTGTTGCTTGAGATACTGAAGTTGTCACTGCTCCTTTTCTGCATGTTAGACAGAGGGCCTATTCAGGGCATCTCTCCAGAGCTCGGCTTAAAGATGAGCTGCCTATAGCAGTGTTTGTGCTCTGTGTTATTCTAGCACACTGATAATATGCTGTTGTCTAGTATACAGAATTTTTGTTTAGCAAAGTGTCTCCTGCTGCTCTGTGTGTGTGGCAGCTTTAGCTTTTAATCATACAGAAATCAATTTTGCACAAAAAGCAAATAAGCTGATGCACAATGTAATTACAGTTTTGTCTGGAAATGATTAAAAAACTCAGATGAGAAATTGAACCAGTTGCCCCAGAAATAGCATATCTTTTCCTTTTAGTGTTATCAAATATGAGTTTCAAAAATATTATTGGAAAAAAGCTGTAAAGTTATTCTCTCAACTTGAACAAAGAATGAACATACATACCTACAGTATTGTTGAGAGTAGCAGAATTGAGTCTCTGACCGTAGAGGTTTTGTGTGTTGCTCTCCCTCCACTCTGGCCCTGACAGCATTATATGTGATGTACAATAGAACTTTGGGTTCCTCGTTATTGCATTATTTTCCCCCTGTGTTCTCCCCTGCAGGAATGCAGGCATTGCATTATAAGTCCTGGAAATGGCAACCTGTTGTAGGAACATAAATCACCCTACAGGCCTGATGATCATTGTCTTTCTGTTGATATATTATAAATATGAGCAATTAAGATGAAATAAGTGCTGTGCTCTGCTACCTCGGGTCACCTCTGTGTCCCAGAATACAAGGGCAGCATCTCTCAGACTGAGCTCTTCACAGAACTTGCTCCACAGTCGTGGAATGAGCTTCCTGCTGAGATTTGTACAACAGACTGGGTGCCTTCAAGAAAACTGAAAACTCATGTCTTCAAGCTTTATCTGTAGTCTACCTTCCTCTCTATCTATCCCTATTTTCTATTAAAAAAGCACTCTACACTAGTTTAGCACTTAACTCAGTATCTTACTGACCTCTTGTAGTACTTCTCGATAATTACTCTTAGCATTGTGATGCACTTATTTGGAAGTCGCTCTGGGTAAGAGTGTCTACTAAATGACGTAAAGTAATTTAATGAAATGCAACACTCTTAAAGGAGACCTGTAAAAATGTCGTTTCTGTGAATTTTCCTCCTCTGTAAAGGAAGGAGAATTTTGTGGTGGGTGTGTGCAGGAGGCTGTGTTCTCCTTTCTCTGGGATGATGAGACAGCAGAGGCTCTGGGCCCTGTCAGTCTCTGAACACTGCCCCATACACAGCTTCCTGTCAGCCTCTGAACACTGCCCCATACACAGCTTCCCGTCAGTCTCTGAACACCATCTCATACACAGCTTCCTGTCAGCCTCTGAACACCATCTCATACACAGCTTCCTGTCAGCCTCTGAACACCACCCCAGACACTGCACATTTAAGAGAAGGAAAAAGCAGTATTATTTCAGAATGTAATCCTGTGCATTGGATTATTGGATTTCCTGTAACAATAAATATTTCTTTCTCATCAAGATTTCTTGAAGGAAAGAACCAGCAGACATTAGGGGTATCAGGCAAAACTGAGAGTACCAAATGTTGTGGGGCTGAGTGGCACTGCCGGGCCTGCAGCTGTCTGAGGCAGCAGGCTGTTGCATAACATGTTCACTGTCATAGGGGAAACACTTATGGAAAAAATGGTTTGACGGTTAAAGAAAGGCTTTGTGGCTGTTTTTTTTTTCCTTTTTTGAACTCTGCAGAAAACCCCTTTGTCTTGCGAAAAGGCAGTTTTCCTCCAATGAAAGCAGTCGTCTGTCTGCATGCAGGCTGCACTGGTGCTCTCCCTGAGCGTTTAGGGTGACCTCATTCGCAGTGCAACAGTGCATATGAGCTGCTTTTGTTTCAGGATATACAGCACTAAACGGTTTACCTACCTAGTGGCAGTGCTAACTTTAATTTCCCAACAACACTAAGAAAGCTGTGTACTGGACCGTGTAGCATGTTGTTATACGCTTCCTAATGTTTGACTAAATATATTCTAAACTCTCCTTGAATGGTTTGGTCTCTGAAAATCTGTTTTGCAGGAGGGGTATTTTTACATTCTTGGGCAGGGAGCATTGCTGTGCAGATAAATGTCTGGAGAAGGGGGTGTTGTGTTTGCTCCAATCAAAGGGCTCATACCTGACGCCCACAGAGCTCAGCTCCGCCCACAGGGCCTGCAGTGCTGCAGGGGAGGGGCGTGGGGTGGTGGGAGGGGCCACACCAGTGGGCCTGATTGATCTGTAGCAGTGCAGTCTGTGGGAGGGGTGTCACACAGTCCCTGGGACATTTGGAAATGGTTCATACAAGGTGACTGAGAAAAAATTACTGCAGGAAGTCACTGTTTTCTGAGATGCTCTCCTTATCTGTAATGAATGCTTAAAAGCTTGTGTGACATTGACCTTTCTCTTGTAATGCAAATGAAAAAAATAATTGGGTCTGTGCAGTTTCTTTTGTATCTTATCAATAATGGCAGACATGGCTGTTCTGTAGACAGAGTTGGGAGATTTTTGAGGATAAACAATCATTTTACAGCAAGCCACAGTAAAGTGTGTGTGGTGGAGCATTTTGCCACGCTGAGATGGCGTGATTGACAGATGTAGGGAGAGAGGAGGAAATTCAGCTAAAGCTGAATCTTTCACAGGGTGGAGGAGGGGAGAGGGGTTAACCTGGCAGAGCAACCCTCAAGCAAACATGTTTGATGTGGAAAACAACAGACATGAGTTTGCTTTTTTATGATCCTTGTTTTAGATGTTTACATTTCTTTCTTTTGACTTTGACTTTGATTATCTTACAACTAAATGTTTACAAACTATTACTGTTTCATTTACAATAATACAGGTTTAATGAATGAATGAATGAATGAATGAATGCATGAATCCATTATTTTCTATATACAGACATGATTCCTTGATGTAGCACACTTCTCAAACCCAATGGTTACATGAGACAGTGCTCTTTTTTTCTGTGCCGGGCATTGATTGGTGGAAGCATCTCTCATTAGCTGCTCTGAGAGCACATTAGCAGGACTGGCTGGTGCCACTGTGTGGGCGGAGCCCTGCTGCAGGGCCACCGACAGCCAATCAGCCCTCATTACTGTGCTGAGGCTGCAGGAGAGGCCATTACAGCCCTCATTACTGTGCTGAGGCTGCAGGAGAGGCCATTACAGCCCTCATTACAGCCCTCATTACTGTGCTGAGGCTGCAGGAGAGGCCATTACAGCCCTCATTACTGTGCTGAGCCTGCAGGAGAGGCCATTACAGCCCGGAGTGTGGGTGGCGCACTGAAATGCACAGGCTGGTGAGGGCAGCACACATAGCGTTCTGCAGCTGTGCAAACACACGTCTGTACTTTCCCTTCGCCCCGGAACCTGGCCTGGTGGAGGAGGCCAAAGCATCAATCACAGCCTCCTGTTAAGCATGTGAAATCAGTGTCACTGTCTGCATCTCTGATACTGATATAACTGCTCTTTGCTCATGCGAAGGGGTTATACTGCTGCTTTGACTAGATTTTAACATTCGTGTTCAGGAAGATGCTTTAAAAGATGTACAAGTTCTTAGAGCTCTGCATTTTCTGACTGCTCTTCAGAATAAACTCCAGGTTAGCCCAGCAAATGGTGCCTATTCTGTGAGGATGATATCTCTCAAAGCTGCTGTTCCTGGATCAGTCAGAATTTTACATCCTAGGAAATATGACCTTCAGGATGCTTTTTGTATTTTTCCTCCATTTTCTCTCTAACTGAAGAGGCTCCATCTGTAGATTAGAGTGGCATCATAGTCACATTCAGTGTGCTCATGCAGGAGCTCTGAAGCACAGTGAATCTAATCCTCCAATACACTGACATACATCCAGTGGCTGTTTCTCACACTGCAAGTCCCAGGATAATATAAAACTCACATTGGATCCAGTTGAACACCTGCAGCCTTGGTGGAAATTCCTATTCCTAACTCTCTCCCTTATTTACTGTGAGGGGATGACCCCTGACTCCAGTGCTGAAACCATGGGAGAGTGTGGAGGGAAATCTGGGACTGCCACTCTGAGCTGACTCCAAGTTACAGGCCCTGTTCCTGCACGCCAAATACCCCCCACCTCCACCGAAAACACACCCATGCACCTCTGCCCACGCTGCTCCTATATCTACACACTCAAACACACAAACAGATGTGAATGGTTCTCCCACACGCAGTCTTTCACTTATACAGACACACACAGCACTCATTAAATCCAGAGAAGCACACACCCTCACAGAGCTGCTGACATGCTCAGATGCTTTCTTTCTGAAACAGACACTGCAGATGTATATCCACCATCTCTCACCCTCTCACACGCTGACACGCACTCTCTCACAGTTCCTGCTTCACATGTACAGGCACATACACGCACACGCACACACACGCACTCTGCCCCCCTCCCCGTCACCCCCGGGAGCGCTGTGTGTGTGGGCGTAGTGGCGGGGGGGGGGGTTTGGCTGGCAGCTGTGTGAGAGGCAGGGCTGGGATCTGCGTGGGTGTCTGCATCACAGGGCGAGGGGCGGGGGCAGGGTAGGCTGAGACACTCTCCCTGCCGACACAGTAAAGAGGAGGATAATCCTGTCTGTGAAATAACCTCAGACACAGCCATGCTTCCTGGTACTACAGAATCAGGGCAAACAATTAAAGTAATAATAATAATAATAATAAATACATACATATTCCATATGAGTGGTGATACCTTGACTTATTAAACTATTAAACTTTCTTATGAAACATCTTGTGTGTATGTCTGTATGAAGGTGCATTTATACTGACATGCAGTGCTAGGTTCTGTCTCATTAGGCACGGTGAGACTGTGGGTGAGTTAGCTAACTAAAGCTGACTATAGGCATCATGTGTTTCTGTGACCAGAATCACCAGATAGCTAATTTTCTCCTGTTATCCTGGATTCATGTCCTATCAGGTTTGACCCCACTTCTCGGCAGCTGGAAACAATGGCTAGTCACCAAGCAAAACAGCAAGTGTATGTAACCTATCTGCAAATACTTCCATCCAGCAGACAGCCGGGCAGTTAGACAAAACAGTCCATCATTATACTTGTGCCATGGTTGTATCTTACATGCAACTGGGCTAATGCTGCTTGACAAACCATTGGCTTCAGCTGAAGATGTTAGTCTGTTCATTCACAGGCAACAGTTCAAACTGAGTTGTGACTGAAGGTTCTGTGTGTAGCATGTGTATATTTGGCCAAAACTGAATGGGGTTTTAACAGGCAGGTAGTGAATGCTGGCTCCTGTGTTGTGAGGGGAAAGGTTAGCCTGTGGAGATTTCTGCTGCTGGGAGAGAGTCACTGCAGATTCAGAGTGGTGCAAAGGGAGACAAGAAGGAGCCAATCAGAGAGCAGGGGGCTGAGGTGAGGAAAACATTCACTGTCCCACTGAATAACCTGCATTTTAACAGGTGTGAAGCTTACACCTCTGTGTGATTGCTTCTGTCCTAATAAAAGGACATCATCGAATTCACCCTTTTGCAGAGTGTAATTTGAATTTTTAAATATTAATATTTCAGCAGAATATTTTCTTCAACGCCATAGATATAGCAACCTGCAATACTTAACTTGTTGAACATTTTGCCTCTGGAAACTCTTAGAAAACATACTTTCGACATGATCCTTTCTCTTCTAGCAGTGAGTGTTCTGCAGTTAAAGGTGGGTGCAGCATGTGACGGTCAGCTGTATTGTGTAGTATAAGCAGAACATGCCCACACCTAGTGGTTCATATCAGATTATTGCTGGCCTCCCAGCAGGCAGGTCAGCTGTGTTTGCATTTCAGATGCAGGAGTGGAGGTGCTGCTGGAATGCAGCACTCAGTCTGCTTCCTCCCTCCTCTGTTGATCCCGTCGGATGTGAGTGTGTGATTGACAGACGCAGGGCCTCACCCTCTCCCCAGCGCTGCGTAAACCCACCTGAGTGTCGCCATGCAGTACCTGCGATACGACTGTATTAGCATACCTGGGGGTGTTCAAGAGGCACTGACACTGCAGTCACCTCTGGGGCCAGTTTGGTGTTTCAATCATCTTCACATTTCAAACGATTCAATACATGGGTTTCATGAAAATAATGTCAGGGTATGTAGCTGACTCTACATTCATATTATCCTTAATCACATCAGTCCTGTTTGTATTACAGTCTGAAGCACAAATTCACCTCTAACCGCTCATTATCTGATTCAGAGTTAATCTAACATTTAGCCTTTGCATTGGCAAATGTTTTACTAAATGAAGGAAACACCATTTCTGTCTCTGTGCAGGACATTACTGTAGAGCATGACATTTTACAAAAGGAAGGATGCATTGAAATGTTCTATATAATACTGACTGTGAAGCTACAGGTGGATCATTTCAGACGGTGTCATTCTGGTGTTGTGACTGCAGTGAAACCTCAGAATCTGCCGTGATTGGAGGATTTTGAAAAGCACAGCATGCTGAAAAATGAAGGGGTTCATTTATTTGACAAAACTCAAAGAAGGCTGGATGACAGGAGAAGAAAAAGCTGAATGTGTTCATCTGTATCCAATCAGCAGAAAAAGGGATGAACCTGAGATTAGACTGTAATATGTGTGTGAATTTATTTCCATGCACTCACAGTGCAAGTGTGTGAAAGCAGATTAAGGCAGGTGGCGGCAGTGGGGAAGAGGGCACTGCATTCACACACAGCTGCAGCAGATCTGCCCAGTGAAGGGAGGGAATCAGAGACGCCAGCAGCTGAGGCATCACTATCGCCCTCCCAGTGTATCTAATGGCATAAGCTACATTGCATTAACATTTCATTACTGAATTTTCAGCAAAGGGATCCCAGGAAGCAGTTTAGACATAGATTAGTCTATCTTATATACTGTAGCTACAGTACCAACCTACCATGGCAAGACAGTACATCCTCAGTGTGTGCCCAGGTTAATCCAGCCATCCACATTTACCTGCAGTAATGTCTCCTGTGTCGGCCTGCAGAGGTCAGGGGGAGTTTTCTAGCCAAAAGTCATGTTTCCCCAGCCTAGCACCTCTGTAGGTCAGTTTATAATTGTGTGTGCCGGAATCAGTGTGTGCAGTCATCAGAATGGCTTCTGATGGAGGTGGACTGTGAGGTCAGATGTAGTTGGTATTTCCCAATTTTCTGAAAGTTCGCCTCATGCTGCTGTTTGCTGCAATCTGTCGTTATTAGCAGGCAAAGTGCAGAGTTGAATGGATGTTGTTAAACAAACTTACATGATTGAGGTGAGGTGCCATATCTTCCACTCTGTCAGTGTGTTTGTCCTCCAAACAGGGGTGAAATAAATGAGCACTTTTACAAACCTCTTCCATCAATGCCTCTACAAACACCTCTCCACAGGGGGAAGTATGGAAATGGCTCATGAACTTACAAAAAAGTAGAAAATGAATAAGCATATGAGCCTTAAACTGTGTCAGTTCACAGATGGTCCTGTTAGAGCAGTGTGTCCATTATGAGGCAGAGACCTTGCACCTACTGATGACATCATTCAGGTCACAGACAACTGAAATATGAATCAAGGCTTTCTCTCCTGGAGCAGCGTTTCTCAATCCTGCTCCTGGAGGCCCGCTGTCCTGCATATCTGCTATCTATCCTTGCTCCAAACACACCTGATTAGTGTGATTAACATGCTCTTGATTAAATCAGGTGTGGTCAGCTAATCAAAAGTGCCACTAATGAGTTCAGTCAGGTATTGTAGGTAGAGCCAGGATAGAGAGAAGATATGCAGGACAGTGGGCCCCTAGGAGCAGGATTGAGAATCAGTGTCCTAGAGCTTTGAAAGACACATGCAGGGATCGCATGACCTGGATTTAGGTCAATCTACTTTTTGTAGATTTGGAGATATTTATCTGCACTTTTCCTTCACTCTTACAGACATTACTGTAAAATCAGTATGTCCTTGCAGGTGATCTCATGAGCAAAAAGGAGGTCCATGAAAAAGGTAAAGGGAAATATGCATGAGTGGAAAGAAAAATATTACAAAGAATAGAGGATAACCTCTGTTTTGCCTGTATATATTTGAGAGCTGTGACTCCCAGCTCATCACATCTCCTGTCCTCTTAGCAGTACGCAGAATGCATGTGTCACTTACTGCAACATTGATCGCCTCGTTTGCATGTACACTGCATAAAGTATGTCAGTATGTGCTATATATGTAACACATGCATATGCAAGTGCATATGTATGCATAAGTGTCTGGCTTTGCAAAGCTCAATCATGGATTTATGAATGATTTATGAAGACACAATAAAGCATTAAAAATGAATTGATTGCCTCCCACAGGGTATTAAATGTTTAAGCTAACCTCCATGGGAACTTTTTAATCATTCTTTGTAGCTGTGGAGAAAAATCACACTTTCTAATGAAATAAATTTGAGATGAAACATGATCCTAGAGTCGACCCCAATCAATTTATCAGATTAAAACAAAACAGCTATGGGAAGTGCACAGTCAGGAACATTACAATTCAAGCATTTCAGTTGTTTTACTTGTTTTGGTTAACAAGTAAAGGACTGGAAAATCTAGTAGTGAATTTGTAACATTATTTCACAACAGCAAAATAACAATAACTTCCAAACTGGGAGTGACTGCGTTTGAGGCACAGTCTGTTTTCCTTATATTTCTGGGAGGAGAAATTCAAAGAGCCTGTTGTGTCTTCCTTCAGCTGCTTTTTGTAGCTGGCCTAATTCCTAAAAATAGCACCTGATTCTGAGGCAGATTGAGAGTTTTTAAATGTACCTCCCTCTCAGAGTCATAGGCTTGAAGCTCCCGCAGTAGAGAGACTGAGGAGCTCTGAAGTCTGCATCAGAAAATACAAATTAAGCTTCATATTGGTTACTGCTTGTATGAAAAAGCTGTTGGGTTAAATTCATTATTTAACATTTTTCATGCGTTTTGAGCTAACCAGATGTGAAAAGATAGTAAAATTAAAGGTTTTTAATTTGATGTTCTGAGACTGTGCGCTGATGTCCAATGAACACAGAAACCCTGACTGGGGGTATTAGAAACTACATCCTGCATCCAATTTATAATTTCCAGTGAGAGCGAGGAGTGCAGAGACAGTGCGAAGCCTTGCCCATCCAGTCTCTGATGTAGTATTGTATGGAGGGTTTGTTTGGAGATGCTTAGAGCCAGCTGAACCACTGTGCGGGGGAGTGTAAATATTCTGAAAGGGGAGTTTGTAGAGCCTGCATGTGGGACCAGATCCCCTCCTGTCTTCCTTTATTTTCCCTCTTCCTGCTTTAAGTCTTAAATCTGTCTGCAAGCAGTTTTCTCTGCAACCAAACTGTTCTTAACATATAGCAAGGGAAGGGAGAAAAGAGGTGGCAAGTGTCTTCCAGAAAGAGGGAAAAGAGATTTTCTGAATATCACTATGAACACACTCAGTTTTCTCCGTTCCATTACTCTTACCCTGCCAGCCTGTTTCTGCGGCACAGTGGCTGAAAAATCCGTACGATACTCATGCTCTTCACACTGCTTCTGAAACTTCCCCAGAGCATTTTAAAATTTTTAGCAGTACACTCTGGAGTGTGTGTGGGTGTGTGTGTGTCTGTGTGTACACACCCGTGCATGTGTTTGCTAGTTTATGCATAGCCTAAAAGGGCAAAGTTCATTTCAGTTACATTCACTGCATAAAACCATGATTTTCCACAATAAGAATGAATGACAATAAGAAATCAATCATGGAGAAAAAAGGTAGTTCATTTTCACTATAAATTTCTTTCTTAAAGAAATTAAAGCGTAAAGAGTTAAAGCAAAATGCTAAATGCAAATGTGTAACAGAGGCTTTGGAAGAGGAGGTGGAAATGGTACAGGTGAGGGTGGGTGCTGATGGAGTCAGCATATATAGTATATTTTCATAGCAATTCGATCGTAGACCGTATTTTAGCTAAGGTCAGTAGGCTTGTAAATTATAATTTACGTGTGAGTGCGCGCGGGCACGCTCGAGCCTGCCTCCCTGGCCGCTGGTGCGACATGAAGCTCGGTATTCCATGCAGCGGCCTCCCACGCCCAGCAGCCACCCACGCCAGGATCTGCGTCACGCAGCTGCGTGGGAGTGAGAGAGCAGTGTAGCAAGAGCGGAATATCCCAATTCTAGCAGTAGGGGAGGAGGGGGAAACCAACCGCTCCCAGGCCTTTCATACTAAGCGTCTAAACGCTCACATTTGCATTCATAGTGTGAAGGGGGACAACAAAGACGGCGAAGTGAGTGCAGACTGCGCGCACGCATCCGGCCGAGCAGCAGCACCTGCGTGCGCGGAAACGCACGATCCCTTTCCTGTAGTTCGTCTGAAGGAACGTCCCAAACTGACAGGACGATCGACAGTAACTCTTGGTTGGACACCTGGACACGCCACACGAGGAAATCCGTTGGGGGAGAAGAACAGAAAAAGGTATGTAACAAGCGATGCAGCAGTGCAATAGATACGGGTGATATAAATGTCTGCTTTCCTCTGGTTGTGCTGTCGGTGTTGCGCTCTCTGTCGCTGTATCCATGTGCGCCGCTTGGCACTGGCAGCAGGGACCGGACGCGTTTCTGCTGTGTGGGAGAATCCCAGTGAAACACAAAACGCAGGAGAGGCGCCGGTGGGCGTCGAGTAGCAGCTGTGTAAAGAAGGACTGAAATGGCAGATGCATTTGTTTTTCCTTTCTTCCATTCTCCTCTTCATTTTTTTAAAATTACCAATTAAAAGAGTTTTATGGACGTGCACGTTATCCTGCTAGCCCCAGAGAGCAGTTTCGTTTAGAAATATGTGGCTATACGTGTGTATGGACGTAATACAGAGACGTTTTTAAGAGCATAAATTATGTGAATTGGACGCCTTTCACGATCTGTTAAGAGCTAGAGATCATTAATCTGGTCACGTACCTAACCATGCAACCGTACATGCTTTTGGATGTTAATAGAAAATTCCTGGACAATTGTATCATATTTTAATATGTGGTGTATCTGTGTTGACCAGACGAATCTTTGCGCAGAAAAAGGTTATTGTTATGGTACTATTCATTCATTCCTTCAGACAGTCATAATCCATTTTAGCGGGCATTTATTTTGATCTTGAATGCTGTTATGTATTACGCTGTACGTGTGTGGTGCCGCTTTTAAAAAAATCAACACTTTCATGTATTTTTGGTCGGCATTGCAGATGTTCATGTTTGCCTTTTCAGATCTGAGTGTGTAGTTGCTCGTTCCTAGTGTGGAGTTTATCTGGCAGCCACAGTATACAGGATTGGACATGCTGACCCTCAGTACTGTCTCTATTGTCTCAGTGGATTTCATTGCAGATTGACTTTTAGAATTATACTCTCTTGAAATATCATTTTTCTTACCTGTAATGACATCAGAACTTACCCTGAAATAGTGATCTTCCAATTTTGCATTTTCCCTTGCATAGGACATTGTGGTAAAGCTGAAACTTTAACTGTGTAGTCATATGTTTTTCTCCTGACATCATAGCTCTGCTGTCTGTCATTGTCTGTCCTGGGATATGTGGCTTGGCTAAGTCAGAAGTCAGAAACTTTCAGGGTAGGGATGGGAGGACCGGGAGGAGGAGGGGCGGGTCGCAGAACCGGGTCTGTCCTAAAATGTGCTGCTAGTAGAAAGATAAACTCAACACCGGTGGCACTAAGGATTTATTTCACTCAACACACTGAAAGTTTTAAGTACTCAAGTGTTAAGTGGTACCACTCAGATGAGAGAAATTTGACTTTAACCATACTAATAATTTTGTGATATCTGATCTTATTATCCAACATAGTTTGTCCTGACAGTGGTTGTTTGGCTCCTCTTCTTCTTGTGTAAGTGTTATTCCCATGAAATTTATCAAGAGTCATCTGTTATATAATGTGATTGTACGCTAAGTGTACTTCCACATATGCTGTGAAGTGCTAGCCTAGGTTGACATTGTTATCCCAACCTTACAGTGAAGAGGGAACTCTCTGGCAGAATTGCAGTTTAAGTGCTGTTTGAATAATCACCGTATGGGTTCAACAGGCCTCTGTGGACAAGGAGCTCATCATCCTCTTTATCTTTCTAATGGCAAAATGACCCTCTCTACCCGCTTCCACCTGTTCAGCATCAAGTCGAGTTTTTGCTCTTTGCTCTGATGCTCTGATGACATTTAGTTGACGTCAGTGAGCAGCATCAGCCTTCATCAGCATGCTGCTGGGAAAGGCAGCTTCAAGCACAGTCAGCCACGGAGAGAGGACACACTGGGTCAGCCCAGTGCATTATGGGTAACAGGGATGTCATCACTACATGAACGAGCCACACCAGCAGTCTTCCTATACAGTGCTCAGTGCGGCGGTGTTCAGTATGCGGTGGTGCTCAGTGTGGCGGTGCTCAGTGCGACGGTGTTCAGTATGCGGTGCTCAGTATGCGGTGCTCAGTGCGACGGTGCTCAGTATGCGGTGCTCAGTATGCGGTGGTGCTCAGTGCGGCGGTGCTCAGTGCGACGGT